>ML799981.1:232620-245322 GCA_009831015.1 Picea engelmannii | reverse complement strand
ACATATTTTAATTGCAAGGAATTGTTTTTAATAATGTGTTTTCCATCAAATTTGCTAGGAAAACAACTTTGTATAGAGCTCCTAACTAAATATGTTCAATACTTTGTAGGTAATGGCATTATTTACTTAGGTAGAAAGGAATCCAATGGAACTTCGATCGAATTGAAATCATCTTCATGTATTATTAATTGAACCCAACAATTATTTAGCTCAATAACTTAATTTTATATATAAGTAGGAAATGCCTTTTGATTGGTATATATGGAAGATGCCATGACAATAACTAAATCACTCACTTAGCATCCACATAGGAATATTTTCTCAATGTTTCCACCTTGAAGATCCTTCACCTTAGTGATTCAATGCTTGCACATTTTTCTAAACAATTTTACCAAGGATGGTAGGTAAATTCAATTTTCCACTCTTTCATTCACCACCAAATGACAAATCATAGACTTCAAGGGGTTAATCTTCTCTAAACTTTGATTTCACCTTCACTATAAGTTAAATTATACTTCAAGGGGGTAACCTTATCTAACCTATGACTTAACCATCATTAGAAGAAAAAAATGCACTCCTCTAAGGTCAACGATTTTCTAACTTGTGATTTCACCTCACTAAATGAGAAAGCACACATCAAGGGGGTATAGAACCATTGAATTTTGTAAATTGGTAGTTTAAATCTTGAATACTATGGTTTGCCTCATCTTGTTTCTTATTTCTACCCATATTGATCAACCATTATACCCCATGACTTCTCATTTACCCTGGGAAATTTTTATTTATCATCTCTTGGTTGTAGACGAATGCTTCATTTTGTGTGCAAGATTTTTATACAAGTCTTGGGAATTTAGTTATTTATTATTATTATTATTATTGTTGTTGTTGTTGTTGTTGTTGTTGTTGTTGTTGTTGTTGTTGTTGTTGTTGTTGTTGTTGTTAATTTCTACATAATGTTATATTTTTGGGGTTACTCCAAAAGTGTTTTCACCTAGATATGAGAGTGTTAGGCCTCCTGGACCCTTGGAGATATTGCTTGGTAGGCATATGTATGAACCAGTTTGAGTGGATGATTGAACTTTGATAACTTATTAGCATAAATCTCTTACCAAGGACGTTGTTATCCTAATTGACATGATAATTAACCCTTTGGGTGCACACAATGGGGGAGTTAATTGCTTGATTAAGAGTTCTACCTACCTAGGAGGATGAACACTAGGAACTTGGAGGAGAGCACTTAACCCTAGGAACATGGGACCATGTAACATGCACATTTGAGGTTGGATACTTGACCCGGGGATGCTTTAGTTGAGGAGCATACTTAATGGAAGTTGTTTGTGGACCTAGTCAAATGTGTTGATGAGAAGCATTGGAGAAATTAATTACATAGGTACACATGTTGAGGAGAACCAGTTATAAGAGGTCATGTGGAGGAGTTCCTTACATTAGGATACCTAGATAACTATTGACCCATTTTCATGTGTCTCCTTTTTTTATTTTTTTGTTATACATATACCCCATTTTTCCAACCATTTTTATTTTGTTTATATTTGGGAACAAATTTTACAACACTTAGATATTTTATTGATTTGTGTGGAATTCCTTATCCTATGTGGAGATTCCATTTTCTATAAAAAATTCCTCACACTCTGTAAAACAAATTCTCTTGCTCAAGTCATATCTTGCACAACCCAATAGTTAGTTTATATTTCCCTTTACGTGGAAGAACCATCATCACCATATTATAAACACAAATGTTGGCATAGGGGTAGAACCAGGGTTCAACGCTTCAACAACGCACCAACAAAACCTTAACTACCGACCCTTTTGGAAACACCTGTGAAGCAGGCAAAGTCTCACCTGAGGTAGAGGCAGGGGGGGTTACATGACTCAAGTGTCTATAACCAAGATGGGACACAGATCTGTGATTACAATTAATTCGTAGAGTACTTAAGAACAACATGCATTAGTTTAGCATCTTTATTAACATCGCAGAACAAACCCTAAGAATAGATCGATGCAGTAACAATACACATTGCACTTAGCAGCAAAAGTTAGATCCATCACATTCAACATAAATAAAGAACTAAGCATTCATAATCTATCTATCATACATAACAACCAATGCACTAAGAAGATTCACAGAAAAAACACCATAACACAAAGCAAACCATCAACACATGATATACATGGTTCACCCCAGTGTGGGGCTACATCCACCAATGACTTCTTCTTATTTATTAGTCTCCAATATCTTACATTATTTTTCTCCTGTGCACTAAGCCACAGAGCCAAGCTTCAAACTGGATAGAAGATTTGCGCAGATCCACCTTCCCAAAATCAGGTCAAGGCATAGAGCCAACTCCTCTACTAAGAATAGAGCTTTACATACACAGTCTGTTGCACTAAGCAACCCAAAACTACTTTCCTCTTGCATTTAGCTACTTACAATCCCTTTATTCTTTTCTACATTACATTCTTACACTTATTTATACTTTTACATTCGCTTACAAAAGGCCTAATCATGGGTAAACCCATGGGCTGACATCCCATAAAATCTAATACAAAAACCCTAAGAACCCCATGCTGGGTCCACAAATCAAGCGAGATCCTACGATCTCAGCTTCTCCTAAGCGTTCCATCTTCGACCAGCCTGTTGAAGTCCAAAAAGGTGGTCAATCCTAACCAATGTTTCCTCAAAACTTGGTTGAGGGCCAACAGGCCCCCAACACTCACCTGTGACTCATCCCAAGTCACTCAAATCTGGGCAGTGTTGTTTCGAAGGCCTCAATATTGGCTCAAGATGCCTTGACTTGTTACTTCACTTGAGCTTCCTGCTCAACGAAATCCTATAGCATTTTATTTGTAATAGGCCCTTCCAGGCATTGTTCCACTATCACAACTACTTGGTCCAGTTGCGAACCTTGTCCTTCAATATCTTCAAACACTGTGCAAGCTTCCTCTTGCACCGGTTCTAGCCTCTGTGTGACTTCCATTACTCTACCCTGTATGGTATTAATTTATTACTGGGTTGCACAATGTTCTTGTGATCTCTTCATTCTCTCGACTGTAGTGAGTGACTTGATCTGCACCTAAACTGCCAGTGCCTGTTGTTGCGCCTCCTGTAGCTATGCTTCCAACTTCCTAAGATTTGGATCTTCCATGAGGCGTTTGTAGGTTTGCATGCTTTTGTCGCTCAATTTCTTTAATTATAAGGCGAGGGATCTAATCCTTCCCACTATGATCTTAGCGGATTCCACCCTATATTCACGCACTTCCTACGGAGTACTCGGTACTGCTTGAATCTCCAACTCCATTATTCATGCTTGAAGCTGTTGAATGGCCTTAGTGAGCTTCACCACTTGAACCTCAACTGATTCATGTTATTCCTGTGCCTATCCTGACACAGAGCGAAGTGCTATGCCACCACTTCTTTGACTGCAGTCTTCTCTGTGAGTATCTGGTCCTTTTCCCTCTGTATATTTGCTTTGTCTTCCTCGAGGATCGCTCAAAACTCATCCCTCTCACTTTCATAAGCGATCACACAATACCATGCAACTCGCAGTTGCTCTAAGACTTCCTCTTTTTCTTTCTTCAGGGATTTTGTAGCCTTTTCCTTTTCTTCTTTCACTTTCTGAAGCTAAGCCTCTGTTTCATATATAAGTATTTGGAGTTGGGCTAGCTCTTCCCCCAACTCTGCAGTCTCTGACGAGGAAGGTAGAGTAGATACTGCGTGGATCGAGCGAATAGCTTCTTGTATCTCCTTCAACTCCTTCTCGAACTTCTCATACAACTCTTCCTACTTTTCTCTGTATCTCTATAATATATCTTTGGAAACATCCTCCATTGCTCCATGGACTAGAACGATTATCATCTTCTGTAAGTGTAGCCTCTAGTTAGGGTTTACTGGCACGGGTCTTCTTTCTCACTAACGGTTTCTGCGGAGAAACCTTCCTTTTCTTCGGTGTTTCTGTCTGGGTAGGAGGATCCTTCAGTGGTGTAGCTTCACCTTCTCATTTATTTTCTCCTTCTTCCCCTCCTCCTTATTTATTTACTTCATCTCCCCCTCCTCCTACGGGCGAGCTAGGTCCACTTTCTTCCGAGGCGTTGTCCTCCTCATCAGTTTCTATGTCTTGGACTTCCTCCTTTTTCTTCTTCTTCTTCACACTGGTCTATCCAACATGATCGGCTCAGGTGACCAAGGGGCTTCCTATAATGTCAGTGTCGAAGAGTTATGAATCTGCAATGGGTACAAGGAACTCCTCTAGCCATTCCTTGCTGATCTGTTCCATGTCCTCGCTGGTAAACTTATAAATATACCCAGAATAGTATCGGGACAAAGAACAAAAGGAGGGGCTCTGCAGGCGGAAACACATCCTCCAAAAGTCCCAGTACCCAAGAAACCAAGAATAGGCCAAATCAAGTCGAATCAGATAGAGGGAGGCTCAGAGCAGCCAGGGACCCAGAAAGGGAGAACAAAAACCACTCAGCTGACCAATGAACAACAAAACCCAGCTGAGGGAGCATAGGAAACCATGATGAACATCACACAGAAACCAGGGGGAACTAAGAGACCAGTGGTACAGGAAACAGGTGCATGCAAGAAATCAAAGGAACAATGATCACCACCAAAATAAACAATCAAAGAGGACGATGGCGAGATGATTGCCAAAATGGTCCAGGATTGCCTCACAGAGGACTTTGATCATGCAACGCACCATAGGGATAAATTGCAGAAGGAACTGGCATAAATGGGGCAACTCCTGAAGAAATTTGGAGAAGCCCAGATTACAAGTAGCAGGAGAGGCATAGAACCATCGAGTGCATGGACCACAGAAAGAATGGAGGTAGGAAAAAATGACTTAGTTCTTCTGAAACCACATTCCACAGTTTACATAAAGCTGAGCATGATACAAATGGATGAAATTGTGGGAAAAACACCACTGAAAGACTTGGATCAGATCTAATTGTTCCTAACACAGATGCCAACAAAGAACTTATTACAGTTGAAGGTTAGTGTTGACCATGAGATACAGTCTTGAGCACATAAAAACTTGGTTAAACTACAACAAGCAACAAAGAAGCGGGAAACACTGGAAACAATTTGTGTGCAGGAAAAATTCGAAACGTAGAAGGAGAAGGGATGCATAACTTAGTTGGAATGTAGAGTGGAAGACATTTTCGGAAAACTTCCAACTACTGCGCAAGGAAGTGAACTCCCAAGGGTAGAAAAGATCAATTGGATTGTGCATGCAATTGATCAATATCAGAAGGAGATCGAGACTCTTCGTGGATATATTAGACCAACAAATCCACCAACAGTAAAGGAGAAGAGGAAGCAGAAAGCAACAATGCAACTACAGGAGATGGAAAAATAGGTCAGCACACTTTCTAGATAAAGGAACACAACTGTGGACAAAACTAGAAGAGGATCCACAGGTCCAACAATGGGACAAGGAGGAGGAAATGATCAATGCAAAGATCCAAGAATTCAAGCAACAACATAAAACCATCCCAATTCCAGAACAGGTCAAGGAGACACAAGAGATAAAGAAGTTACACGCAAAACTTCTCACTGCACAGACACAGAAACAGGAGTGGCAGGCTCAAAATGAACCATTGAAGGAACAGATAGAAGCAGTACTAGAGTAGATAGAATAAGCCAAAACACAGTCAGCACAGACTTAGCTAGAATGTGCAGAATTGATAAGCGAAAAAGTAGCAGCACAAACAGTTGATAGTATCAAATAAAAAACCACACAGGCACTGACATAGGAAATAAAATTGCAGGATAAAATCCAGACAATCGTTGGGGAGTCGAGGAGGCACAATGCAATTAGGTGACTTGGGACGAGTCACATGTCAGTTTTGGGGGCCTGTTGGCACTAGGCCGAAGTGGAAAGAAGGATGATCATGGGAAAGAAAGTATGCAAGAAACTGAAGTGGCAACTGGAAAAAGATCAACATGAGTGAATGCAAGAAAGCGTGCATAGAGGATAGGAATAGCTAGAGGAAGAATAACACATGCATGGGAGAAAAACCTAGCGTAAGAAGGGTTAGGGTTTTGGTAATATTTTGTAAGTGGCTGAAAATACCAAAATGTATAAATATAGATACAAAAGTATCATATAAGGAGGTGGTTATTGTTGTTGTTGTTATCATTGTTGATTTTATGCTAGTTTTTATGAGGATTATGATTGTCATTGTGTGATTGTTCTGAGCATTGTTGTTGGAAATGCGGGAAGGATTTTGAGTTGTATGAACCAATTTGTGTAAGTTGTTGAGCAAGAATAGATAGGAGGGAAGGTAGATCTGAGGATTAGACAGCAGGATGTAGAGCCTGGTGCGATCTAGTTTTCCTCACATAGATCTTACCCACTTTTGCGGACCACTGTAAGCGCGCGTCACAAGGAAATCAAGAACCACCATAATAAAAGAGCCAAGAGCCAGATATTTGTGGACGTAGCCCAGGAGGGGTGAACCATGGTAATCTCTGTGTAATGTGTTGAATGTCTACATATCTTTAACTACTTTCAACAATAGATGATTATAATTGATGAATAACCAAATTCACTATTAGAATCCATTTATATTTTGAGTTATATGCATACGATTCCTAGGAACAAGTAGATTACAGTAACAGTTCGCAGAACAGGACCGTAATCAAGAAACCCTTTATCCAGCCAACCATCTATATCTATCTCGGGTGAGATTGCGCAGTACCTTCCAGGCGTTGCATCTTGTTTTGGTTTACCAGTAGGGCTGATAGTTAGAGGCTTTGTTGGAATCCCGAATGACATGAACCCTGGGTCAATAACTTAGAAAAAAGAAACCAACAAATGGTTTTGTTGCCAGTTTAAGAGGAACAAGATAGCACTGAGTAGATGAGATAGAGTGGACAAGAACCATCGAAGAAACAATGAGCCGTTAGAAGGGAATGTGGAGACCTTGGAACCCCATGAGAGAAGAAATCGAGGGTTGGTTGAGCACTAAAGAGATAGAATTTGCACACAAAGACAATATAAACCCTATAATCACACCACGCAGATACCTGGATAAATACATGTTTACATATTTACACAAAATATTTTTCTGTGATTTTTCGCATCTACTACAAGAGTGGATCTTAAGATTAATAGATAATCACCTGACAAAATGAATTCGACAGCTAGATTGGACTCTAGTACAGATTCAACAGCTGCAACAGGTGAACAATAAATTCACCCGCGCAATAGACTTTTGGCTTGACAGTATTGTGGCAAGATTCATCATAGAGTTTGCAGTAGACATAACAAAGTCATACAACGCAGTCGAGAAAGAATTTCTATGAGGACCCAGAGGAAGGTATATTCAATCCATGTATACGTCTATCAATATTTTGCTTTATATTAAAGGTGTATGACAATGGAATCAGATAGTTAGACTTCCCTTCCTGCATGAGGGAAGGAGGGAAGAGCTGGCAGAGAAAGGAGGAATGGAAGGAGAGAAGGATAAAGAGAAGAAGGAAGAGTAACCCTTGGACCTGATCTCGATGGATGACGACCACCTCAAGTGGATCTTGGCATCATCAAGAATGACGAGTAGAGGAGCACCCTACCAATATAAGATAAACACCAAGAAGAGCATCGTAGCTGAAAGGGAGGGCTTGGCAAGTGACAAGGAGGAGGTAGAGGATCTTCGGGATGTGGAGTGGATTGAGGAAATCTTGCGCGCCACCTACGAGAGGAAAAATAGAGGCCTAAGAATAAGAGAAGAAGAAAGCCACCCCTTTCAGGTCAATGTCAGTGTGGAACCCATAAACCCATGCACGGCCAATACACCACAGAGAACACCATTGTTTAGGCAACCAAAGTTCAGAGGAAGTCCGACAACAAGAAGTACATGTACATAAGGAACGACAACTGGAGGAGCCAGTTCAGGTAATCTTAGTTAAGTATCCACACCGTGCAGAGGAGGCAATAGTTCAGTACTCAGAATGACAGGACACAACCCTACTATCAGATTACTCAAGTTTTGAGGAGGAGCAGCAAAATACCCTCAGAAGCATGTATTCATTTGCGCCAATATCTAGGAAGCAAAGCAGATCAGTGATGACAACACCAAACTTGTGTAGCTAGCGATCACACTAAGAGACCGTGCACTAGACTGGTACATGAGTCTAGACACGAACAATGCTCCAGGGATGACAAGGACACTAGATGACATTAAGAAACTATTAATCAATGAGTTCTAGAAGCCGAGCTCAGAGGATCAGTATATGAACTAGATGATTGAAATAAGACAGAAACCAGGAGAATCAGTATGGGAGTTTGATCAAAGGTTCAAGCAACTAAAATGGAAGTTAAAATACCTCATGACCTAGATGCAACATCGTCACATGTTTATCAACTCACTACTCCCACACTTAAAGTACCCACTACAACAACAGAAGTTTTAGACACAAGTAGAGGATTTATAGGAAGCCTTGCAATTGGAAGAGAATCAATATCAACAAACGAACCTAGCTATCGAAGAACTAAAAGTGGATCAGAAGAACTTAACATTTCAGCTGAACCAGAATAAGAACAAGGAAAAATGAGGAGTTGTTTGGTGTACCACATGTAGGACAGGAGGACACCACAAAAATGAATGTTCGACGTTTGCGCAGTATATCGAGACATGGATGCAAAACTTGCTACCACATGGGGGGGTTATGGTGTGAAATCTGCAAGAAACCGGGTCACAACCCTTACCATTGCATAATGATGCAGAAATACCAAACAATCCCAACAAACTCATATTGCAGATTTTGCAAGTCAGTCGGCCACGATTACAAAGATTGCAGAACTATGGAGTTGATGCGGGAAAGAACCTCAGATGCCTAAAGGGTACATGCAAAAATGATGCCTAGGCAAGCAACACCACAGTTCACTCAAGCCCCAACACCATACAACACTATGCAACAACAGTATAATATTGCGCAACAACCCTATAATAACGCGCAACCACAATACAACCCAACACAACCCCAGTACAATACCATGCAGTATAATCAGGGACCACAATATAATGCACCACGAGGTGATTGCGTGGCCTATAGAGGAGAAGGATGAGCCATAGGAGGTTTCAGACATGGGAGAGGACCAGTCACATGTCACAATTACCAACAACCAGGACATTATGCATGAGAATGCCCACTACCACTAGCGACCTATATGTATTGTCATGCTTCAAACCACAGTACAGAGGAATGTCCGACACTACTCGCAAAGATCTAGGAAAAAAGGAACCAAAATAACTAGAATGTTCAGTGGATTTCAGCCGAAGCAAGGGATGACGGACAAAACATCAACATAGTCACTAGAGGAGGAACGAAAATAGGAAACGATGCAGTTTGACAGGACCCAACGCAGAACCAATGGGTAAGGAAGAACCTTGACCCTAAGAAGCAGTTCGATGTGCAAAAGGAAAAGGAGATCTTTACAGAAGAACGACAAGAATTCCAGAAGGAGGACATAGCACTGACTGCACAGAAGAACAAGGAAGCACCAGAATATGACATGCTGCCATCACTAGACCATACCAACAGAATACAACCTAAGGAACATGTAAGTACTCTCAAAGACGTTTTGCAATGATGCATCAAAATGTTAGGTGATCCCTCATATATCAAAGTATTGCAAAACATCCTAGAGAAATGTAGCGGTGAGACGAAACCAAAGCCAAAATTGAAAACTATCAACCACCTACACACAAGAAGAAGAACAAGTAGAGAATTTAGGATCAATGCTAACATTGGGGATTTCAACATGGGAGATATTATACTAGATCTAGGATCTGAGGTGAACGTACAACAAAAAACCTTATGGAAATGCATGGGAGAACCTACAATGGGATACTCAAGAGTTCAATTAAAGCTAGCAAATCAACATAGAGTCCTACCAATAGGTAGACTGAAAGGTGTAACCGTAGATCTGGATGGCGTGCACACTAAGGCATACTTTGAAGTCATCGAAATAGTAGATGGTACAACACCTTACCCAGTGCTACTTGGACTATATTGGGCGTTCGAAAACTAGGCCATAATTAACTTGAAGACCTAAAAAATGACATTTGAGTCGGGAGACTATAGGTTTATAGCTCCACTCCACCCATCAGAAGGCGAGAGGTTAGTCGAACCCACTTGTCTGGATCTAGATGAAATTGTCCAGTTGTATAGACCAACTGCGTGCGATGTGGACTATATAAACCCAACTGCAGATAGGATACTTAGTTGGTGAAGAATTACTTCATGCACCACGAACTCAGAAACTGGGTTAGAAAACTAGCAGCAAAGACTACATGAAGTATCCACAAGAAGGTGTGCAAGAATAGACCACGTAGTAAGATGGCTTGGCACAAAAATCAGAGAACCACCCAGTTTCCACAGGCTAAATGATTTGGAAACTTTCTTAACACAATATGAAGACAAAGTATTAAAGAACTAGATACTATTAGCATTCGACTTAGCACTAAATGCTACACCTGTAAGATGGTGGGGTGTGCACAAAGAGACTATCACAGATTGGTACCAATGCAAACGATTACTGCACATAAGGTTTGACGCAGAAGAGATATGGAACAACCAAAAAAAATATGATGGACTAGGAATACTAAAAGAACACTTGGAGGTGTGTAAAACACTATGGAAAATATCACCACCAGAAGAATAGCCTCACCACTTCATTCGTACTTTAGAAGGCATACCAGTGAATTGGTATATAGACCAAGAATTGTGAAAAGGAACCAAGACATGGGCACCACTCCAACATAAATTTACAGTCACTTTCTCATTTGAGCATGAGAACCCCAACATAGACATGGCCCTGAAACAGATCAGATATGTCATATTCATTATGGAACCAGAAGTAGAAGTTATCATAGAGGTACAACAGCGGAATAAGAAGATAGACAAGGAACTGTTGTCATGCTACCATGTACAGGAAGAAGCATCGGATGAAGATGATCCGCACGATATTTAGATCGAAGAAGTCAAAGGTGAGAGGAATGTGGAAGGACCACCCTTAGAATCAGAGGTCATCTCTGTGCCAATAAAGATCAATAATTTTAACATAGGGACCGCCGAGCAGCCTAAAATGGCTAGCATTGGACATTATTGGGACAAACAAATGCTAGAAAGCATCACAGAATTATTGCACGAATATAGCGACCTTTTTCCCATGACCTTTACAGAGATGAAAGGAATAACTGGAGAATTAGGAGAAATGAAGATATCACTCAAACCTGAGGCAAGAACCATTAAAAAATGACCATATAGACTGAACCCCATCTACAAAAAAAAAAGTTAAAGACGATATCGACAGGATGCTTGAGGCTGGCATAATCGAACTAGTCGAAGAATCGGAATGGATAAGCCTGATGGTAGTACAGGACAAGAAACAAGGAAGAGGGATCAAGATATGCATCGACTTGAGGAAGATGAACGATGCATGCTTACATGACCCATTCCCCACACCATTCACGGATGATGTACTTGTGAACGTAGGAGGACACAAAGCCTATTCATTCACCGATGGATTCTCGGGATATCATCAGATTAAGATAGCACAAGAGGATAGGCACAAGAATACATTTGTGACATAATGGAGATCATATCAGTACACTGTCATGTCGTTCGAATTGAAGAATGCACCTACAATATTCTCCAGAGTGGTCATTGTAGCATTTAAGGAATTCATCCAACAATTTCTTGAAGTATACGTGGGTGATTGGACGATTTACAGCCTGTTAAAAAACAATGTGGAAGTTTTACGCCTAATGTTAGAACGATGCAGACAGTGCCAGATATCACTGAATATCAAGAAATTCATATTTGGAACACCATCTGGGATACTACTGGGACACATAGTATGTGAACAAGGTTTACTAGTTGATCTGGCCAAAATCGCAGTCATTGTTAACCTACTAGCACCAAAAATAGTCTTCCAACTAAGAGCAACGTTAGGACATACCGGATATTATAGGAAATTCTTCAAAGGCTACGCGTAGATTACAGTGCCTATGGAAAAACTATTGAGTAAGGATACCAAGTATCAATGGAACGATGAGTGTCAACATGGTCTAGATACCTGAAGGAAAATATGGTCACCGCACCAATATTGGTATTTCCAAACTAGGAAAAGACATTCCACGTACATGTAGATGCATCAACAATAGCACTTGAAGATATCTTAGCACAACTAGGAGCAAGAGACTTGGATCACCTGATAGCATTCGCAAGTAGGAAATTATCAGACTCAGAACATAATTATAACATGATGGAAAGAGAAGGCTTAGCCATGGTTTAAACACTACAAAAATACAGACATTACCTATTGGGAAAACACTTTAAGATGTTCACAGATCATTCAACCCTAAAATACCTAGTTAACAAGCCAGTGTTGGGGGGGAGAATCTGTCGATGGTTACTGCTATTTCAAGAAGTTGAATTCGAGGTAATAGTCAAACCAAGGAAGCTGAATGCAGGGCCTGACCACCTATCGAGGGTCACAAATGGAGAGGAACCAAAAAATTTAGAAGTAGGGATGATTTTAACGATGGAAATTTATTTTAAAATGTAGAAACCTTGGCAAATCTTACTAATCCTTCATATGCCAACTATAAATGTTTGGCGATATTTTTGTAAAAATATTCAAATTTATAAGGTTTTTATATAGTTTTATA
>ML799981.1:199063-232570 GCA_009831015.1 Picea engelmannii | reverse complement strand
GGATGATTTTAACGATGGAAATTTATTTTAAAATGTAGAAACCTTGGCAAATCTTACTAATCCTTCATATGCCAACTATAAATGTTTGGCGATATTTTTGTAAAAATATTCAAATTTATAAGGTTTTTATATAGTTTTATAAATTTTTGGTGATTTTTAAGGAAAAATAATTTTATCATATAGAATTTGGGCGAATCATTTTTAAAATAACGAATCTCATTTTTGGAAAAACCATGGAAAATTAGCCCATGAGTGAAATTTAGCCCCTAAAATCATCCATGTTTGGAAGACAACTTTCCGGATGCACAACTCTTCTTATTACAGATTGCTAACGATTACTTCGTAGTGGTTATCCAGTACTTAAGCACAAGCACTACACCATAAGGATATATCACTGCACAAAAGAAGAACCTGGTAATCTATGCAGCCAACTATCAACTGATAGTAGGGCATCTATACAAAATGGGTGTAGATAGCATTTTACGAAGATACGTACTAGATCACGAACGACCGAGAATTTTAGAAGAATCCCACAAAGGAATAGTAGGGGGGAACTACATAGGAAAAGATACCACGTAGAAGGTACTATGCGCAGGATTATGGTGGCCAACGATACATAGAGACTTGAAAGAATATTGTCAGCAATGTGATGTCTATCAATGGGTCAGCAAACCCAACAAAAGGGACAAGATGCCACAACGACCACAAGTGACACTTCAGGAATTCGACAAATGGGCAATAGACTTTGTGGGACCCATTAACCCACCCACCAAGAGAACATGGGTGAGATATATTATCACCGCGACTGAATATTTAACAAGATGGGAGGAAGTTGCACTAGTAAAAGATTGCAGCATCGAAACAGTTGCCCACTTTCTTTTCGAACAGATAATTACTAGATTTGGGTGCCCAAGAATTTTGATGAGAGATCAAGGAACACACTTCCT
Source organism: Picea engelmannii (assembly GCA_009831015.1). Classification (NCBI taxonomy): domain Eukaryota; kingdom Viridiplantae; phylum Streptophyta; class Pinopsida; order Pinales; family Pinaceae; genus Picea; species Picea engelmannii. The sequence goes on along the minus strand of ML799981.1, from coordinate 231,623 downwards.
CAACAACACCATCTGAGTGATGCTCGAAGAGTTCGAAGTTCATCACTAAAAAAGAACACCGTATCACCCACATGATAATGGCACAGTAGAATCCTTCAACAAAATTCTAGAGAACGCCCTGATAAAGATATGAAACGTCAACATGAACAATTGGGATATCAAGGTACCAACAGTACTATGGGCATATAGAACACATGAAAAAAGTTGAAAGGTCACACACCATTCAAACTAGTCTATGGTCAAGAAGCAATAGTGTCGTTAGAATTTCTAATACCTAGTCTATGTGTAGAAACTATCACACAAATGACAGAATGAGGCATAGTCCAGGAATGACTGGATCAATTACTGTCAATGGAGGAAGACTGAATATTGGCAGGATTCCACCAACAAGTATAGAAAGTGAGAGACAAAGTGTGGCACGACCACCCCATCAAAAGAAAGATGTTCAAGGAAGGAGATCTGGTATTGCTCTACGACAGTAAAGTGCTGCAGCACCCAGGGAAGATGAGGATGCATTGGCTAGGACCATACAAGGTAAAATATGTTATGGATAGAGGATATATACAGTTGAAAGATATATCAGGCACAGACCTGAGAGGAATGATCAATGGGAGCCGGTTGAATCTTTACAAGGATAGTCGACTACCCACCGCACAGTAACAAAAAAAATAAATAACCAGCGTGTAACATGAGAGACAAGTTGCATACGCAACACAAAACCAGTGAGGGAAAATACAACGACCATATCAGAAAGGGAAATAAGTAGGAAAAGTAAAGTTAGTAAAATCACATTGACAGGACAACATGCGATGGAATTAAAGAAAGGAAAGGATGGATGGGATGTCGTCGACAAAGTAGCCAAGGGAAGATATGAAACCATTGTGGATGCATTTAACCAACACTTATGGTACATTAATCGCACAAGGTAGGAGGCTTCCTCAACAAGCTTCATGGCACACCCATAGAACACACAAACACATAAACAGTTAGTCTATTCGCACAAGAAGAACGAAGAAACAGAAAGAGAAGCCCGAACGCATAGAGAGAGATCACAGAGCTTATCCGAGCTATTTGAACCAAGAAAACATCCGCTTGACACCAGTATGGCACCACCAAAGCTCACAGAACCAAGCTAGACAGTCTAACCTACTAGGGTTCAAACTAGGTCATGAGGGATACGAGAAGAGAACGACCAACAGTCACTGGAGATCGTCGATATTGACGAAATCCCGTCGTCGGAGGACATTCCAGTCAAATCAATACCGATCCAGGAAGAGATCCAGAAACCCCAAGTGGAAGCCAGGAAAGAGGACACACCAGAAGCAGCGCAGGAGCCTCAGAATGAAGCAGTAGGAACTCATCAGGAAGGAAAGCCAGAAAATGCCGAAGTAGCCATGGAAATAAACGGAAGCACACAGAACCCGGAAGTAGAGGCCCAACCAAATGTTCTACAAATACCCATCCTAGACTTTTCTTTTTCGACCGAGCCGACTGGTGAAATGGGAAAGGCTTGGGAAGAATGGAAGGCGAAGCTGCAATCGGGAGTTGCTGGAACTTCGAACCAACCAACACAATAGAAAGACATGATTCATATACCGAGCTCACCTCGAAAGAAACCATCTACAGAGATTGTGATACCTCGCACACCAAAAGGAATACATGTGGACTCGTAGCTATTGGGTCACGTCGGAAAGCTCAAATTTTTTGACCATGACGTAGTGGATGAAAGAAAATACCCATAGCTTGCACCACAAGTATTTATGGAGACAATAGTTGTGAACCCTCACGTAGGAACTATCACTAAGCCACACCAGTGGGCATCCAGATTGGACAGAACCAGAATCATAAGATTGTTGAAGATACCACACTTTGGTAGAGGTCAATATGCGACAACATGCATCAAGCAATTGTTAGCAGTTACGCATGGAAGGGATGTATGGCTGGACAAACCTGTCCCCATAAATCTTGAACTTATTGCATAGATTACAGGACTACCCATCCGGGGTATGGATCCCGCGCTGATACTAGATGACAAGTCCAAGGAAAAATAATTGGCAGAAGAAATGAAGAAGAAATAGGCACCGACAGGGGAACAAGAGGCATTATAATCAAGTGAATTAATGATGCCGCAACACAACTGGGAGAAAATATCTTAGCCTACAAACTACTATGAAAATTCCACAAATATGAAGTACCAGCAGGAGTCATCGCAGCTGCAGCTCAATGCGCAGAAGGCACCTTCATGTGTTGGGCGCCATATTTGTCAAACTTATTCCAAATAGACTATAGAGACACACAGGAAGCATGTATGGAATTTCATTATTTGTGGCTGATTACTCTCATCACTTTCGTGGGATGGAAAGAACCAGACCACGTCACCTTTTGTACCACACCACAGCCAAGAGTGAGATATCACATCCTGAAATCCATGCCACTGGCTAAGCATAAGAAGGAAAATGGGATTATATTTGAAGCTTACCTACGAGAAATGCAGGAAGCAATCAACTGAGCATGGATGATAACGCCAGAGGCTGTCGTGCAATTCGAGGGCATCCCCAATTTATGGGCTAGGAAACAATCCATGTGGATACAACCAAAACAGGACCCACATAAACAGTGGCTACATATGTGCTACTGTGTCACCGGCGGAGACATTGACATGATCATCCATGAGTGGATATATGAATGGAAAATCCCAACTATACCCAGAAAAATACCAGGACAAACAACAGAAGGAGGGGCTCCGCAGGTGGAAACACAACCTCCACAAGTCCCAATACCCAAGAAACCAAGAATGGGCCAAATCAAGTCAACTCAGATAGAGGGTAGCTCAGAGAAGCCAGGGACCTAGAAAGGGAGAACATAAACCACTCAGCCAACCAATGAATAGTAGAACCCAGCTGAGGGAGCATAGGAAACTACGACGAACCTCATCACATAGAAACCAGGTGGAACTAAGAGACCAGCGGTATATGAAATAGGTGCGCACAAGAAATCAAAGGCACAATGATCACCACCAAAATACACAATCCCAGAGGATGATGAAGAGATGATTGCCAGAATGGTCCAGGATTTCCTCACAGAGGACTTTGATCATGTAGCGCACCACAAGGATAAACTATAGAAGGAACTGGCAGAAATGGGGCAACTCCTGAAGAAATTCAAAGAAGCCCAAATTACAAGTAGCACTAAAGGCATAGAACCATCGAGCGCACAGACCACATAAAGAATGGAGGTAGGAAAATGTGACTCAGTTCTTCCGAAACCACATTCCACGATTTACATAAAGCCGAGCATGATATGAATGGATGAAATTGTGGGACAATAACCACTGAAGGAATTGGATCATATCCAATTGGTCCTAACACAGATGCCAACAAAGGCCTTATACCAATTGTAGGTTAGCGTCGACCATGAGATACAATCTCGAGCACATAAAACTTGGTCGAACTACAACAAGCAACAAAGAAGCGGGAAACACTGGAAATAGTTTGCGCGCAAGAAAAATTGGAAATACATAACGAGAAGGGATGCAGAACTAAGTTGGAACGCAGAGTGGAAGACATTTTCAGAAAACTTCCAACTAATGCGCAAGGAAGTGAACTCCCAGTGGTAGAAAATATCGATCAGATTGTGCACGTAATTGAGCAATATTAGAAGGAGATCGAGACTCTATGTGGATAGATTAGACCAACAACTCCACCAGCAGTAAAGGAGCAGAGGAGGTAGGAAGCAACAACGCAACTACATGAGCTGGAAAAATAGGTCAGCACAACAGCCGACTTGCTGGATAAAGCAACAAAACTCTGGACAAAACTAGAAGAGGATCCATAGGTCCAACAATGGGAAAAGGAGGAGGAAACAATCAATGCAAAGATCCAAGAATTCAAGCAGCAACAAAAAACCATCCGAATTCCAAAACGGGTCAAGGGGACACAAGTGATAAATAAGTTACACGCAGAACTTCTCACTGTGCAAACACAAAAACATGAGCAACAGGCTCAACTAGAACCGTTGTAGGAACAAATAGCAGCAGTACTGGAGCAGGCAGAAGAAGCCAAAACAAATTCATCACGAACTTAGATAGAATGTGCAGAGCTGATAAGCGAAGAAGTAACACCGCAAACAATCGATACTATCAAAGAAAAAACCACACAGGCACTCACAAAGGAAACATAATTGCAGGAGAAGTTCCAGATGATCGCTAGGGAGATCGAGGAGGCACAACGTAATTAGGTGACTTGGGATGAGTCACATGTCAGTGTTGGGGGCCTTTTTTCACTAGGATGAAGTGGAAAGAAGGATAATCATGGGAAATAAGGTGTGAAGGAAACTAAAGTGACAAATGGCAAATTATCGGCATGAGTGAATGCAAGAAAATGTGCATAGAGAAAAGCAATAGCTGGAGGAAGAACAACATGCACATGGGAGAAAAACCTAGAGTAAGAAAGATTAGGGTTTTGGTAATATTTTGTAAGTGGCTGAAATGCCCAAAATTTATAAATATAGATACAAAAGTATCATATAAGGAGGTGGTTATTGTTGTTGTTGTTATCATTGTTGATTTTATGTTAGTTTTTATGAGGATTATGATTGTCATTGTATGATTGTTCCAAGCATTGTTGTCGGCATTGCGGGAAGGATTTTGAGTTGTATGAACTGAGTTTTGTAAGATGTTGAGCAAGAATATATAGGAGGGAAGGTAGATATGAGGTTTAGACCACAGGCTGTAGAGTCTGTTGTGATCTAGTTCTCCTCACATAGATCTTACCCACTTTTGTAGACCACTGTAAGCACGTAGCGTAAGGAAATCAAGAATCACCATAATAAAAGAGCCAAGAGCCAGATATTTGTGGATGTAGCTTAGTAGGGATGAACCATGGTAATTTTTGTTTAATGTGTTGAATGTCTACATATCTTTAACTTCTTTCAACAATAGATGATTATAATTGATGAATAACCAAATTCACTATCAGAATCCGTTTATATTTTGAGTTATATGCATATGATTCCTAGGAACAAGTAGATTACAATAATGGTTCACAGAACAAGACTGTAATCAAGAAACCCTTTATCCCCTACTCTGTCCCATACTATAAACACTTGAGTCTTACAGTCAACCATCTATAGTTATCTTGGGTGAGACTGCGCAGTACCTTCTGAGCGTTGTGTTGCCTTCTGGTTTACCAGAAGGGTTGATAGTTAGAGGCTTTGTTGGAATCCCGAATGACATGAACCCCAGGTCAATAAATCAGACAAAAGAAACCAACAAATGGTTTCATTTTCGAGTTAAGAGGAACAAGATAGGACTGAGTAGATGAGATAGAGTGGACAAGATCCATCGAAGAAGCAATGAGCCGTTAGAAGGGAATGTGGAGACCTTGGAACCCCACAAGAGAAGAAATCGAGGGTTGGTTAAGCACTAAAGAGCTAGAATTTTCACATAAAGACAATAGAAACCCTAGAATCACACCACACAGATACCTGGATAAATATGTGTTTACGGATTTACACGAAATTTTTTTCTGTGATTTTCCGCATCTACTATAAGAGTGGATCTTAATATTAACGGATAATCACCCGATCAACCGAATTCGATAGAGAGATTGGACTCTAGTACAGATTCAGCAGTTGCAGCAGGTGAAAAATAAATTCACCCGCGCAGTAGACTTTTGGCTTGACAGTATTGTGGCAGGATTCATCACAAAGTTTGCGGTAGACACAACAAATTCATACAACAAAACCGAGAAATACTTTCTACGAGGACCCAAAGGAATGTATATTCGATCCCTGTATACGTCTATGAAGATACTGCTTTATAACAAAGGTGTAATGACAATGGAATCAGACAGTTATACTTCCCTACGTGCATGGGGGAAGGGGGGAAGCATTAGCAGAGAAAGGAGGAATGGAAGGAGGACAGGATAAAGAGAAGAAGGAAGAGTAACCCTTGGACCTGATCTCGATGGATGATGACCAACTCAAGTGGATATTGGCGTCACCAGGAATGACGCGTAGTGGAGCACACTACCAATATAAGATAAACACCAAGAAGAGAGACATAGATGAAAGGGAGGGCTTGGAAAGTGATGAGGAGGAGGTAGAGGATCTTCGGGATGTGGAGTAGATTAAGGAAATCCTGCGCGCCACCTACGAGAGGAAAACTAGAGGCCCAAGAATGGGAGAAGAAGACAACCACCCCTTTCAGGTCAATGTTAGTGCGAAACCCATAAACCCATGCATGACCAATACACCACAGAGAACACAGGAAACCAAAGTTCGGAGGAAGTCCGACAACAAGAAGTATATCTACACAAGGAATGCCAACTGGAGGAGCTAGTTCAAGTAATCTTAGTCAAGTATCCACACCATGCAGAGGAGGCAGTAGTTCAGTACTCAGAATGGCAAGATAGGACCCTACTATCAGATTATCGGAGTTTTGAGGAAGAGCAGCAGAAGACCCTGAGAATCATCTATTCATTTGTGCCAATATCTGGGAAGCAAAGCAGATCATTGATGACAACACCAAACTCGCACAGCTAGCGATCACACTAAGAGACCGTGCACTAGACTGGTACATGAGTCTAGACATGAACAATTCTCCAGGGATGACAAGGGCACTAGATGACATTGATAAACTATTAATCAATGAGTTCCAGAAGCCGAAATCAGAGGATCAGTATATGAACGAGATGATTGAAATAAGACAGAAACTAGGAGAATCGGTATGGGAGATTGATGAAAGGTTCAAGAGACTAAAAGGGAAGTTAAAATACCTAATGACTAAGATGCAACATCAACACCTATTTATCAACTCACTACTCCCACACTTAAAGTACCCACTACGACAAAAGAAGTTTCAGAAACAAGCAGAGGCTTTACAGATAGCCTTGCAATTGCAAGAGAAACAGTATCAGCAGATGGACCTGACTATCGAAGAAATGAAAGACGATCTGAAGAAATTAACATTTCAACTGAACCAGAATAAGAACAAGGACAAATGAGAAGTTTTTTGGTGTACCACATGCAGGACAGGAGGACATCACAAAAATGAATATCAGATGTTTGCGTAGTATATGTCAATAGGGATGCCAAACCCGCTACCACAAGGGGGATTATGGTGTGAAATCTACAAGAAATCGGGTCACGACCCTTACCATTACACAATGATGCAGAAATACCAAATAGTCCCAACAAACTCATATTTCACTTTTTGCAATTCAGTCGGCCATGGTGACAAAGATTGCAAAAATATGGAGCTGATGCGGGAAAGAACCTCAGACGCCTACATTGTATAGAAAGAAATGATGCCTAGGCAAGCAACACCATAGTTCACTCAAGCCCCAACACCGTACATCACTGCACAATAGGACTATAATATTGCGTAACAACCCTATAATAACGTGCAACCACAATACAACCCAGCATAACCCTAGTACAATACTGCACAGTATAATTAGGGACAACAATATAACGTGCCACGAGGTGATTGTGTAACCTATAGAGGAACAAGATGAGCCAGAAGAGGTTTTAGATGTGGGAGAGGACCAGTCACATGTCACAATTTCCAACAACTAGGACATTATGGACGGGAATTCCCACTACCACCAGCGACCTGTATGTATTGCCACGCTTCAGACCATAGTACAGAGGAATGTCCGACACTACTCGTAAGGATCCAGGAAAAAAGGAACCAAAATAACCAGAATGTTCAGTGGATTTGAGCCAAAGCAAGGGATGACAGACAAAACATTAGCATAGTCACTGGAGGAGGAAAAAAAATAGGAAACGATGCAGTTCAATAGGACCTACCGCAGAACCAATGGGTAAGGAATAACCCTAACCCCAAGAAGCAGTTCGATGCGCAAAAGGAAAAGTAGATCTTTACAGAAGCCCAATAAGAATTCCATAAGGAGGACATAGCATTGACTACACAACAGAACAAGGAAGATGCAGAATATGACATGCCGCCATCACTAGACCATACCAACAAAATACAACCTAAGGAACATGTAAGTACTCTCAAAGATTTTTTGCAATCATGTAACAAAATGTTAGGTGATACCTGATCTATCAAAGTATTGCAAAACATCCTAGAGAAATGTAGTGGCGAGACAGAACAGAAGCCATAAATGAAAACTGTCCACCACCTACACACAAGAAGAAGAACAAGTAGAGAATTTAGGATCAATGCTAACATTGGGGATTTCAATATGGGAGATATTATACTAGATCTAGGATCCGAGGTGAACATACTACCAAAAACCACATGGCAATGCATGGGAGAACCTATAATGGGATACTCAACTATTTAATTAAAGATAGCAAATCAACATAGATTCCTACCAATAGGTAGACTGAAAGGAGTAACCGTAGATCGGGATGGCATGCACACTAAGGCATACTTTGAAGTCATCGAAATAGTAGACGGTACAACACCTTACCTAGTGCTACTTGGACTAGATTGGGTGTTCGAAAACCAGGCCATAATTAACTTGAAGACCAAAAAAATTACATTTGAGTTGGGAGACTACAGGGTTATATCTCCACTCGAACCATTAGAAGGTGAGAGGCTCATCGAACCCACTTGTCTAGATCTAGATGAAATCATCCAGTTGTATAGAACAACTACGCGATATGCAGACTATATAAACCCAACTGGAGATGGGATACTCAGTTGGAGGAGCATTACTTCATGCACCAGGAACTCAGACACTGGGTTAGAAAACTGGTAGCAAAGATTACATGAAGTATCCATAAGAAGGTGTGCAAGATTAGACTGCACAGTAAGATGACTTGGCACAAAAATCATAGAACCACCCAGTTTCCACGGGCTAAATGATTTGGAAAATTTCTTAACACAATACGAAGATGAAGTATTAGAGAACCAGAGACTATTAGCACTCGACTTAGAACTAAAGGCTACACCTCCAAGATGGTGGGGTGCACACAAAGAGACTATCATATATTGGTACCAATGCAAATGATTACTGCGCATAAGGTTCGACGCAGAACACATATGGAACAACCGACAAAAATATGATGGATAAGGAATACCAATAGAATACTTGGAGGCATGTAAAAAACTATGGAAAATGACGCCACCAGAAGAATGGCATCACCACTTCATTCATACTTTAGAAGGCATACCAATGAATTGGTATATAGACCAGGAATTGCGAAAACGAACCAAGACATGGGCGCCACTCCAACAGAACTTTACAGTCACTTTCTCATTCGAGCATGAGAACCCCAACATAGACATGGCCCTGAAACGAATGAGATGTCATATTCATTACGAAACCAGAAGTGGAAGTTATCATAGAGGTACACCAACAAAATAAGTAGACAGTCAAGGAACTGTTTTCATGCTACCATGTATAGGAAGAAGAATTGGATGAAGATGATCCGCATGATATTCATATCAAAGAAGTCGAAGACGAGAGGAATGTGGAAGGACCGCCCTCAGAATCAGAGGTCATCTCTTTGCCAATCAAGATCAAGAAGGTTAACATAGGGACCGTCGAGCAGCCCAAAATGGCCAGCATTGGATATTATTGGGATGAACAGACGTTAGAAAGCATCACAAAATTGTTTCGTGAATACAATGACCTTTTTCCCACGACCTTTATAGAGATGAAAGGAATAGTCAGAGAATTAGGAGAAATGAAGATACCACTCAAACCTGAGGCAAGAACCATTAAAAAATGACCATATAGATTGAACCCCATCTACAAATAGAAAATTAAAGATGATATCGACAGGATTCTCAAGGTCGACATCATCGAACTAGTCGAAGAATCAGAATGGATAAGCCCAATGGTAGTATAGGACAAGAAACAAGGAAGAGGGATTAGGATATGTGTCGACTTGAGGAAGTTGAACGATGCATGCTTACATGACCCATTCCCCTCACCATTCACGGATGAAGTACTCGAGAACGTAGGAGGACACAAAGCCTATTCATTCACCGATGGATTCTCAGGATATCATGAGATTAAGATAACACAAGAGGATAGACACAAGACTACATTTGCGATGGAATGGGGATCGTATCAGTACACAATCATGTCGTTCGGATTGAAGAATGCACCTATGATATTCTCCAGAGTGGTCATCGTAGCATTTAAGGAATTCATCCACTAATTTCTCAAAGTATACCTGGATGATTTGACGGTTTACAACCTATTAAAAAACCATGTGGAAGTTTTATGCCTGATGTTAGAACTATAAAGATAGTGCCAGATATCACTGAATATCAAGAAATGCATATTTTGAACACCATTTGGGATTGTAAATTCTAACCTTGTACAATGTCTACTGTAAACAGATATTCATAAAAGAACATAAAATATACAATGGAAAATACAAACATTACACAGAGATTTTTCCCCTGGAAACCCAAACCGAGAAAACCATCATATATTATATTCATTCATTGTGTTACATTATTTACAATACAATATACATATAGGAGCCAGCGACATCCAAAATGCAAACCCAATCACCTAGATTAGTCCAAAACCCTAATTCCTTAACCGGCAATAGAAAACCATCGGCAAAAACCATGTGCCGAAAAAACCACCTAAATACATAACATGTTTCCCAAGGTAGGTGTCATGTTTCTCGAGGCAGAAACATACCCAACATGGATACTACTGGGACACATATTATGTAAACAAGGTTTACTAGTTGATCCAGCCAAAATCGCAGTCATTGTTAACCTACCAGCACCAAAAACAGTCTGCCAACTAAGAGCAACGTTAGGACATATGGGATATTACAAGAAATTCATCAAAGGCTACGCGCATATAACATCGCCTATGGAAAAAAATGTTAAGGAAGGAGACCAAGTATCAATGGAACAATGAGTGCTAACACGGTCTAGATACCCTGAAGGAAAATATGGTCACCGCACCAATATTGGTATTTCCAGACTGGGAAAAGACATTCCACATACATGTAGATGTGTCAGCAATAGCACTTGGAGCTATCTTAGCGCAACCAGGAACAGGAGACTTGGATCACCCGATAGCATTCGCAAGAAGGAAATTATCAGACTCAAAACAAAATTATAACACGACGGAAAGAGAAGGCTTAGCCATGGTTTACACACTATAGAAATACAGACATTACCTATTGGGAAAACACTTTAAGATGTTCACAGATCATTCAGCCCTGAAATACCTAGTTAACAAGCTAGTTTTGGGGGGGAGAATCTATCGACGGTTACTGCTATTTCAAGAAGTTGACCTCAAGGTAATATTCAAACTAGGGAAACTTAATGCAGGGCATGACCACCTATCGAGGGTCACAAATGGAGAGGAACCAACAAATTTGGAAGACAACTTTTTGGATGCACAACTCTTCTCAGTACAGGTTGCTGACGATTACTTCGCAGAGGTCATCCAGTACTTGAGCACAGATATTGCACCGGAAGGATATACCACTACGCAGAAGAAGAACCTGGTAGTCTGCACAACCGACTATCAACTGATTGCAGGGCATCTATACAAAATGGGCGTAGATATCATTTTACGAAGATACGTACTAGACCACGAACGACCGAGAATTTTAGCGGAATCCCATGAAGGAATGGCAGGAGGGAACTACGTAGGAAAAGATACCACACAGAAGGTACTACATGCAGGATTATGGTGGCCAATGATACATAGAGACTCAAAAGAATATTGTCAGTAATGTGATGTCTGTCAAGGGGTTGGCAAACCCAACAAAAGGGATGAGATGCCACTACGACCACAAGTGACACTTCAAGAATTTGAAAAATGGGAAATAGAATTTGTGGGAACCATTAACCCACCCACCAAGAGAACAGGGGTGAGATATATTATCACCGTGACCGAATATTTAACAAGATGGGCAGAAGTCGCACCAGTAAAATATTGCAGTGCCGAAACAACTACCCACTTTCTTTTCGAATAGGTAATTACTAGATTTGGGTGCCTAAGAATTTTGATGAGAGATCAAGGAACGCACTTCATCAACAACACCATCTGAGTGATTCTCGAAGAGTTCAAAGTTGATCACCAAAAAAGCACACCATATCACCCATAGGCTAATGGCATAGTAGAAGCCTTCAACAAAATTCTAGAGAACTCCATGACGAAGATATGCAACGTCAACAGGGACGATTGGGATCTCAAGGTACCATTAGTACTATGGGTGTATAGAACTACATGAAAAAAGTTGACAGGTCACACACCATTCAAATTGGTCTATGGTCAAGAATTAGTAGTGCCGTTAGAATTTCTAATACCTAGTCTACGTGTAGCAACTATCACACAAATGACAGAACGAGGCGCAGTCTAGGAATGACTAGATCAATGACTGTCAATGGAGGAAGACTGAGTCTTGGCATGATTCCACCAACAAGTACAGAAAACGAGAGACGAAGCATGGAACGACCACCACATCAAGAGAAAGATGTTCAAGGAAGGAGATCTAGTGTTTCTCTACAACAGTAAAGCGATGTTGCACCCAGGGAAGCTGAGGATGCATTGGCTAGGACCATACAAGGTAAAATATGTCACAGACGGAGGAGATATACAATTGAAAGATATAGTAGGTGCATACCTGAGAGGAATGATCAACGGGAGCCAACTGAAGCTATACAAGGATAGTCAACTCCCCACCGCGTAGTATAAAATAAATAAATAAAAAATAAAAACCAACGCACAGCATGACGGACACGTCGCATACGCAACACGAAACTAGTGAGGGAAAATACAATGGCCATATCGGAAAGGGAAATAAGCGGGAAAATGAAAGTTAGTAAAATCACACTAACAGAACATCATGCGGCAGAATTAAAGCAAGGAAAGGATGGATGGGATGTCGTCGACAAAGTATCCATAAGGGTAGGTACAAAACCTCCATGGATGCATTTAACCCACACTTATGGTACATTAATTGCAAAAGGTAGGAGGCATCCTCAACAAGCTTCATGGCACACCCATACAACACACGAGCACAGAAACAGTTAGTCTATTCGCACAAGAAGAATGGAGAAATAGAAAGAGCATCATGAACACACAGAGTGAGATCACAGAGCTTATCTGAGGTATTTGAACCAAGAAAATGTCTACTTGACTCTAGTATGGCACCACCAAAGCTCACAGAACCAAGCTAGACAGTTCGACCTACTAGGGTTCAAACTAGGTCACGAGGGATACATGAAGAGAATGACCAACACTCACCAAAGATCATTGATATTGATGAAATCCTGTCGTCGGAGGACATTCCAGTCGAATCAACACCGATCCAAGAAGAGATCCCACAGCCCCAAGAGAAAACCAGGAAAGAGGACACACCGGAAGTAGCGCAGGAGCCTCAGAATGAAGCAGTAGGAACTCATCAGGAAGGATAGCCAGAAAACGTCGAAGCAACCATGGAAATAAATGGAAGCACAAAGAACCCAGAAGTAGAGGCCCAACCAAATGTTCCACAAATACCCATCCCAGACTTTTCTTTTTCGGCCGAGACAACTAGTGAAATTGGCAAGGCTTGGGAAGAATGGATGATGAAGCAACAACCGGGAGTTGCTGGAACTTCGAACCAGCCAACACAATAGAAAGTCAGGATTCAGATGCTGATCTCGCCTCGAAAGAAACTAGCTGCAGAGATTGTGCTACCTTGCACACCAAAAGGAATACATGTGGACTCGTAGCTATTGGGTCACATCGAAAATCTCAAATTTTCTGACCATGACGTAGCAGATGAAAGAAAATACTAGATCTTGCACCACAAGTCTTTACGAAGACAATAGTTGTGAACCCTCTTGGAGGAACTATCACTAAGACACGCCAGTTGGCATCTAGATTGGACAGAACCAGAATCTTAGGATTGTTGAAGATACCACACTTTGGCAGAGGCCAATATGCGACATTGTGCATCAAGCAATTGTTAGCAGTTACAAATGGAGGGGATGTATGGCTGGGAAAACCTGTCCCCATAACTCTTGAACTTATTGTGTAGATTATAGGACTACCCATCCGAGTATGGATCCCACATTGATACTGGATGACAAGCCCAAGGAAAAAAAATTGGAAGAAAAAATGAAGAAGAAGTATGGCACCGACAGGGGAACGAGAGGCATTATAATCAAGCAAATTAATGATGCCACAACACAACTGGGAGAAAAGATCTTAGCCTGCAAACTGCTAATAAAATGCCGCAAAGATGAAGTACTGGTAGGAGTCATCGCAGCTATTGCTCAGTGCACAGAAGGCCCCTTCATGAGTTGGGCACCATATTTGTCAGACTTGTTCCAAATAGACTATAGAGACACACAGGAAAAAGGTACAAAATTTCATTATTCATGGCTGATTACTCTCATCACTTTCATGGGATGGAAAGAACTGGACCACATCACCTTATGTACCACACCACAGCCAGGAGGAGTGAGATATTGCATCCTGAAATCCGCGCCACTAGCCAAGCACAAGAAGGAAAATGGTAATATATTCGAAGCTTACCTACAAGAAATGCAAGAAGCAATCAACTAAGCATGGAGGATAGCAACAGAGGCTATCGCACGATTCGGGGGCATCACCAATTTTTGGGCTAGGTGACAAGCCATGTGGATACAGCCAAAACATGACCCACATAAGTAGTGCCTACAGATGTGCTACTGTGTCACTGAGGGAGACATTGACATGATCATCCATGAGTGGCCGGATGAATGGAAAATCCCAACTATACCCAAAACAATATTGGGAAAAAAAACAGAAGGAGGGGCTCCGCAGGCGGATACAGAGCCTCCACAAGTCCTAGTACCCAAGAAACCAAGAATGGGCCAAATCACATCGACTCAGATAGAGGGAAACTCAGAGCAGCCAAGGACCCAAAAAGGGAAAACATAAACCACTCAGCCAACCAATGAACAACAGAACCCAGCTGAGGGAGAATAGGAAACCGCAACGAACCTCATCACATAGAAACCAGAGGGAACTAAGAGACCAATGGTACAGGAAACAGGTACATGAAAGAAATCAAAGGCACAATGATCACCACAAAAATACACAATCATAGAGGACGATGGCGAGATGATTGCCAGAATGGTCCAGGATTGCCTCACAAAGGAATTTGATCATGCAGCGCACCACAGGGATAAACTGTAGAAGGAACTGGCATAAATGGGGAAACTCCTGAAGAAATTAAGAGAAGCCCAGATTACAAGTAGCAACAGAGGCATAGAGCCATCAAGCGCACAGACCACATAAAGAATGGAGGTAGGAAAACACGACTTAGTTCTTCCGAAACCACATTCCATGGTTTACATAAAGTCAAGCATGATATGAATGTATGAAATTGTGGGACAAACACCACTGAAGGACTTGGATCAGATCCAATTGGTCCTAACACGAATTCCATCAAAGGCCTTATACCAATTGCAGGTTAGCATCGACCATGAGATACAATATTGAGCACATAAAAACTTGGTAGAACTACAATGAGAAGCAAAGAAGTGGGAAACACTAGAAATAGTTTGCGTGCAGGAAAAATCAGAAATGCAGGAGGAGAAGGGATGCATAACTGAGTGGAAGACATTTTCAAAAAACTTCCAACTACTATGCAAGGAAGTGAACTCCCAGCGGAAGAAAAGATCGATCGGATTGCACACGCAATTGATAAATATTAGAAGGAGATCGAGACTCTTCGTGGACAGATTAGACCAACAACTCCACCAACAATAAATGAGCAGAGGAAGTAGGAGGCAACAACACAACTACAGGAGATGGAAAAACAGGTCATCACAGCAACCAACTTGTTGGATAAAGTAGCACAACTATGGACAAAACTGGAAGAGGATCCACAGGTCCAACAATGGGACAAGGAGGATGAAATGATCAATGAAAAGATCCAAGAATTCAAGAAGAAACATAAAAAAATCCTAATACTAGAACTGGTCAAGGGGACACAAGAGCTAAAGAAGTTACATGCATAAATTCTCACTACGCAAACACAGAAACAGGAGCGGCAGGCTCAAATAGAACTGTTGAAGGAATGGATAGCAGCAGTACTGGAGTAGGCAGAAGAAGCCAGAACATAGTCAGTACAGAATCAACTAGAATGTGCATAAGTGATAAGCGAAGAAGTATCAGCGCAAACAGTTGATACTGTCAAAGAAAAAAACATGCAGGCACTGACAAAGGCAACAAAATTGCAGAAGTTCCAGACAAGAAGTTCAGGATGAGTCACATGTCAGTGTTGGGGGCATGTTGGCACCAGGCTGAAGTGGAAAGAAGGACGATCATGGGAAAGAAAGCGTGTAGGAAACTGAAGTGACAACTGGAAAAAGATCAACACGAGTGAATGCAAGAAAGTGTGCAGAGAGGAAAGCAACAGCTGGAGGAAGAACATCATGCGCATGGGAGAAAAACCTAGCGTAATAAGGGTTAGGGTTTTGGTAATATTCTGTAAGTGGATGAAAATCCCGAAATGTATAAATATAGATACGAAAGTATCATATAAGGAGGTGGTTATTGTTGTTGTTGTTATCATTGTTGATTTTATGCTAGTTTTTATGAGGATTATGATTGTCATTGTATGATTGTTCCGAGCATCTCTATCGGCAATGCGAGAAGGATTTTGAGTTGTATGAACTGAGTTTTGTAAGCTGTTGAGAAAGAATAGATAGGAGGGAAGGTATATCTAAGGATTAGACCATAGGTTGTAGAGCCTGGTGCGATCTAGTTCGCCTCACATAGATATTACCCACTTTTGCGGAACACTGTAAGCCTGTGACACAAGGAAATAAAGAACCACCATAATAAAAGAGCCAAGAGCCAGATCTTTGTGGACGTAGCCTAGGAGGGGTGAACCATGGTAATCTCGGTGTAATGTGTTGAATGTCTCCATATCTTTGACTGCTTTCAGCAATAGATGATTATAATTGATGAATAACCAAATTCACTATCAGAATCCATTTATATTTTGAGTTATATGCATACAATTCATAGGAACAAGTGGATTACAATAACGGTTTGCAGAACAAGTCCGTAATCAAGAAACCCTTTATCCCCTACTCTTTCCCAGACTATAAACACTTGAGTCTTACAGTCAACCACCTATAGCTATCTCGGGTGATACTATACAGTACCTTCCGGGCACTGCGTTGCCTTCTGGTTTACCAAGAGGGCCGATAGTTAGAGGCTTTGTTGGAATCCCGAATGACATGAACCCTGGGTCAATAACTCAGATAAAAGAAACCAACAAATGGCTCCATTGTTGGGTTAAGAGGAATAAGATAGGACTGAGTAGATGAGATAGAGTGGACAAGAACCATCAAATAAGCAATGAGTCATTAGAAGGGAATGTGGAGACCTTGGAACCCCACGAGAGAAGAAATCGAGGATTGGTTAAGCACTAAAGAGCTAGAATTTGAACACAAAGACAATAGAAACCCTAGAATCACACCACAGAGATACCTGGATAAATACATGTTTACAGATTTACACAAAATCTTTTTTTGTGATTTTACGCACCTACTACAAGAGTGGATCTTAAGATTAATGGATAATCACTTGACGAACCAGATTTGATAGCTAGATTGGACTCTAGTATAGATTCAGCAGCCGCAACAGGTGAACAATAAATTCACCCGCGCAGTAGACTTTTGGCTTGACAGTATTGTGGTAGGATTCATCACAGAGTTTGCGGTAGACACAACAAAGTCATACAGCGCAGCCGAGCAAGAATTTCTACGAGGACCCAAAGGAAGGTATATTTGATCCCTGTATATGTCTATCAAGATATTTCTTTATAACAAAGGTGTAATAACAATGGAATCAGATAGTTAGACTTCCCTAGGTGCTTGGGGGAAGGGGGGAAGCACTGACAGCAAAAGGAGGAATGGAAGAAGGACATGATAAAGAGAAGAAGGAAGAGGAATCCTTGGACCTGATCTCGATGGATGATGACCAGCTCAAGTGGATCTTGGCATCATCAAGAATGACACGTAGCGAAGCACCCTACCAATATAAGATAAACACCAATAAGAGAGTTGTAGCTGAAAGGGAGGGCTTGGCAAGCAATGAGGAGGAGGCAGAGGATCTTCGGGCTGTGGAGCAGATTGAGGAAATCCTGCGAGCCACCTACAAGAGGAAAACTAGAGGCCCAAGAATGGGAGAAGAAGACAACCACCCCTTTCAGGTCAATGTTAATGTGGAACCCATAAACCCATGCGCGATCAATACACCAGAGAGAACACCACCATTTAGGCAACCAAAGTTTGAAGGAAGTCTGACAACAAGAAGTACATCTACATAAGGAACGCCAACTGGAGGAGCCAGTTCAGGTAATCTTAGTCAAGTATCCACATCGCGCGGAGGAGGCAATAGTTCAGTACTCAGAATGGCAGGACACGACCCTACTATCATATTACCATAGTTTCGAGGAGGAGGAGAAACATAATACCCTAAGAAGCATCTATTCATTTGCGCCAAGATCTGAGAAGCAAAGAAGATCACTAATGACAACACCAAACTCGCGTAGCTATAGATCACGCTAAGAGACCGCGCACTAGACTGGTACATGAGTCTAGACATGAACAGTGCTCCAGGAATGATAAGGACAATGGATGAAATTAAGAAACTATTAATAAATGAGTTCCATAAGCCAATCTTAGAGGATCAATATATGAACGAGATGATTGAAATAAGATAGAAACCAAGAGAATTGGTATGGGAGATTGATCAAAGTTTCAAGTGACTAAAAGGGAAGTTAAAATACCTCATGACTGAAATGCAACATCGGCACCTATTTATCAACTCACTACTCCCTCACTTAAAGTACCCACTACGACAACAGAAGTTTCAGACACAAGCAGAGGCTTTACAAGCAACCTTGCGATTGGAAGAGAATCAATATCAACAGACGGACCTGGCTATCAAAGAACTGAAAGAGGATCTGAAGAACTTAACATTTCAGCTGAACCAGAATAAGAACAAGGACAAACGAGAAGTAATTTGGTGTACCACATGTAGGATAGGAGGACACCACAAAAATGAATGTTCAATGTTTGCGCAGTATATGGCGATAGGGATGCCAAACCCGCTACCACAGGGGGGATTATGGTGTGAAATTTGCAAGAAACTGGGTCACGACCCTTACCATTACATGATGATGCAGAAATACCAAACAGTCCCAACAAACTCATATTTCACTTTTTGCAAGTCATTCGACCATGACAACAAAGATTGCAAAACTATGGAGCTGATGCGGGAAAGAACCTCAGACGCCTACAGGGTACATGCAAAAATGATGCCCATGAAGGCAGCACCACAGTTCACTCAAGCCCCAAAACCATACAACACTACACAACAATAGTATAATACTACACAACAACCCTATAATAACGCGCAACCACAGTACATCCCAACACAAACCTAGTACAATACCGTACAGTATAATCAACGACCACAATATAACACTCCACGAGGTGATTGTGCAGCCTATAGAGGAGCAGGATGAGACAAAGGAGGTTTCAAATGTGGGAGAGGACCAGTCACATGTCACAATTTCCAACAACCAAGACATTATGCACGAGAATTCCCACTACCACCAGTGACCTGTATGTATTGTCGTGCTTCGGACCACAATACAGAGGAATGCCCGACACTACTCGTAAAGATACAGTAAAAAAGGGACCAAAATAACCAGAATGTTCAGTGGATTTCATCTTAAGCAAGCGATGATAGACATAACATCAACATAATCACTCGAGGAGGAATGAAAACAGGAAACGACACAGTTCTATAGGACCCAGTGCAGAACCAATGGGTAAGGAAGAACCCTGACCCCAAGAAGTAGTTCGACACGCAAAAGGAAAAGGAGATTTTTACAGAAGCCTGACAAGAATTCCAGAAGGAGGACATAGCGCTAAATGAACAGCAGAACAAGGAAGCTCTGGAATATGACATGCCTCCATCACTGGACCATACCAATAGAATACAACCTAAGGAACAAGTAAGTACTCTCAAAGACTTTTTCCAATCATGCATCAAAATGTTAGGTGATCCCTCATCTATCAAAGTATTGCAAAACATCCTAGAGAAATGTAGCGGCGAGATGGAACAGAAGCCAGAACTGAAAAACTGTCAACCACCTACACACAAGAAGAAGAACAAGTAGAGAATTTAGGATCAATGCTAACATTGAGGATTTCAACATGGGAGATATTATACTAGATCTAGGATCCTAGGTGAACGTACTACCAAAAACCACATGGAAATGCATGGGAGAACCTACACTGGGATACTCAACTGTTCAATTAAAKCTAGCGAATCAACATAGAKTCCTACCAATAGGTAGACTGAAAGGAGTAACCATAGATCTGGATGGCGTACGCACTAAGGAAGACTTTGAAGCCATTGAAATAGTAGACGGTACAACACCTTACCCAACGCTACTTGGATTGGATTGAGCATTCGAAAACCAGGCCATAATTAACTTGAAGACCAAAAAAATGRCATTTGAGTCRAGAGACTACTGGTTTATAGCTCCACTCGACCCATCAGAAGGTGAGAGGTTCACCAAACCCACTTGTCTAGATCTAGACGAAATCGGCCAGTTGTACAAAACAACTGCGCGCGATGCGGACTGTATAAACCCAACTTCATATGGGATACTCAGTTGGCGGAGCATTACTTCATGCACCATGAACTCAGACACTAGGTTAGAAAACTGGCAGCAAAGACTACATGAAGTATCCACAAGAAGGTGTGCAAGAATAGACCTCACAGTAAGATGGCTTGGCACAGAAATCAAAGAACCACCCAGTTTCCATGGGCTAAATGATTTGGAAACTTTCTTAACACAATACAAATATGAAGTATTAGAGAACTAGAGACTATTAGCACTCGACTTATCACTAAAGGATACACATGCAAGATGGTGGGGTGCGCACAAAGAAACTATCACATATTGGTACCAATGCAAACGATTACTGGGCATAAGGTTCGACGCAGAACATATATGGTACAACCGACAAAAATATGATGGACTAGGAATACCAGCAGAACACTTGGAGGCATGTAAAACACTATGGAAAATGACGCCACGAGAAGAATGGCCTCACCAATTCATTCGTACTTTAGAAGTCATACCAGCGAATTGGTATATAGACCAGGAATTATGAAAAGGAACCAAGACATGGGCACCACTCCAAATGGATCAGAGATGTCATGCTCACGACCCTGAAATGGATCAGAGATGTCATATTCATTATGGAACCAGAAGTGGAAGTTATCATAGAGGTACAACAATGGAATAAGAAGACAGTCAAGGAACTGTTGTCATGCTACCATGTACAGGAAGAAGCACCGTATGAAGATGATCCGTGCGATATTCATATCGAAGAATTCGAAGGAGAGAGGAATTTGGAAGGACCACCCTTAGAATCAAAGGTCATATCTGTGCCAATAAATATCAAGAAGGTTAACATAGGGACCACCGAGCAACCCAAAATATCTAGCATTGGATATTATTGGGACAAACAGATGCTAGAAAGCATCACAGAATTGTTGCGCGAATACAACAAACTCTTTCTCGCAACCTTTATAGAGATGAAAGGAATAGTCGGAGAATTAGGAGAAATGAAGATACCACTCAAACCTGAGGAAAGACCCATTAAACAACGACCATATAGACTGAACCCCATCTACAAAAAGACAGTTGAATACGATATCAACAGGATGATCGAGGCCGGCATCATCGAACTAGTTGAAGAATCAGAATGGATAAGCCCGATGGTAGTACAGGACAAGAAGCAAGGAAGAGGGATCAAGATATGCGTCGACTTGAGGAAGTTGAATGATGCATGCTTACGCGACCCATTTCCCACACCATTCACAGACAAAGTACTCGAGAACGTATGAGGACACGAAGCCTATTCATTCACCGATGGATTCTCGAGATATCACCAGATTAAGATAGCACAAGAGGATAGACACAAGACTACATTTGCGATAGAATGGGGATCATATTAGTACACAGTCATGCCATTCGGATTGAAGAATGCAACTGCGATATTCTCTAGAGTGGTCATCGCAGCATTTAAGGAATTCATCCACCAATTTCTTGAAGTATACCTGGATGATTAGACGGTTTACAGCCTGTTTAAAAACCATGTGGAAGTTTTATGCCTGATGTTAGAACGATGCAGATAGTGTCGAATATCACTGAATATCAAGAAATGAATATTTGGAATAACATTTGGGATACTACTGGGACACATAGTATGTAAACAGTGTTTACTAGTTGATCCGACCAAAATCACAGTCATTGTTAACCTACCAGCATAAAAAACAATCTGCCAACTAAGAGAAATGTTAGGACATACGGGATATTACAAGAAATTCATCAAAGTCTATGTGCAAATAACAACGCCTATGGAAAAACTGTTAAGGAAGGATACCAAGTATCAATGGAATGACGAGTGCCAACATGCTCTAGATACCCTGAAGGAAAACATGGTCACCGCACCAATATTGGTATTTCCAAACTTGGAAAAGACATTCCACGCACATGTAGATGTGTCAGCAATAGCACTTGGAGTTATCTTAGCACGACAGGGAGAAAGAGACTTGGATCACCCGATAGCATTCGCAAACAGGAAATTATCAAACTCAAAACATAATTATAACACAACGGAAAGAGAAGGCTTAGCCATGGTTTATGCACTACAAAAATATAGACATTACCTATTGGGAAAACACTTTAAGATGTTCATAGATCATTCAGCCCTGAAATACCTAGTTAACAAGCCAGTGTTGGTGGGGAGAATCTATCAACAGTTACTACTATTTCAAGAATTTGACTTCGAGGTAATAGTCAAACTAGGGAAACTTAATGCAGGGCCTGACCACCTATCGAGGGTCACAAATGGTGAGGAACCAACAAATTTGGAAGACAACTTTTTGGATGCACAACTCTTCTCAGTACATATTGTTGATGATTACTTTGCAGAGGTCATCCAGTACTTGAGCACAGGTACTGCGCCGCAAGGATATGACACTGCGTATAAGAAGAGCCTAGTAGTCCACGCAACTAACTATCAACTAATTGCAGGGCATCTATACAAAATGGGTGCAGATAGCATTTTACGAAGATACGTACTAGACCACGAACGACCGATAATTTTAGCAGAATCCCATGAAGGAATAGCAGGAGGGAACTACGCAGGAAAAGATACCACACATAAGGTACTACGCACAAGATTATGGTGGCCAACGATACATAGATAATCGAAAGAATATTGTCAACAATGTGATGTCTCTCAACGGGTCGGTAAACCCAACAGAAGGGATGAGATGCCACTACGACCACAAGTGACACTTCAGGCATTCGACAAATGGGAAATAGACTTTGTGGGACCCATTAACCCACCCACCAAGAGAACAGGGGTAAGATATATTATCACCGCGACCGAATATTTAACAATATGGGTGGAATCCGCACTAGTAAAATATTGCAGTGCCGAAACAGCTGCCCACTTTCTTTTCAAGCAGGTAATTACTAGATTTGGGTGCCAAAGAATTTTGATGAGCAATCAAGGAATGCACTTAATCAACAACACCATACAAGTGATTCTCTAAGAGTTCGAAGTTCATCACCAAAAAATCACATCATATCACCCACAGGCTAATGGCATAGTAGAAGCCTTCAACAAAATTCTAGAGAATGCCCTGATGAAGATATGCAATGTCAACAGGGACGATTGGGATCTCAAGGTACAAGCAGTACTATGGGCGTATAGAACCACATGCAAAAATTTGATAGGTCACACACTATTCAAATTGGTCTATGGTCAAGAAGCAGTAGTGCCATTAGAATTTCTAATACCTAGTCTACGTGTAGCAGCCATCAAACAAATGATAGAATGAGGCGCAGTCCAAGAACAACTAGATCAATTACTGTTAATGGAGGAAGAATGAATCTTTGTAGGATTCCACCAACAAGTACAGAAAGCGAGTGAAAAAGGGTGGCATAACCACCACATCAAGAGAAAGATGTTCAAGGAAGGAGATCTAGTATTTCTCTATGAAAGTAAAGCGCTGCAACACCCAGGGAAGCTGAGGATGCATTGGCTACGACCATACAAGGTAAAATCTGTCACAGCTGAAGGAGCCGTACATTTGAAAGATATAGCAAGTGTAGACCTGAGAGGAATGATCAACAGGAGTCGACTTAAGCTATACAAGGATATTCAACTGCCCACCACGTAGTACATTGTGCAGTTAAAAAAAAAAAAAACCAGCACACAGCATGACAGACAAGTCGTATACGCAACACAAAACCAATGAGGGAAAAGAGAATGGCCATATCAGAAAGGGAAATAAGAGGGAAAAGTAAATTTAGTAAAAGCACACTGACAGGACAACATGCGATAGAATTAAAGAAAGGAAAGGACGGATGGGATGTCACCAGAAAAGTAGCCATAAGGGAAGGTACGAAACCATCACAGATGCATTTAACCCACACTTATGATACATTAATTGCACAAGGTAGGAGGTTCCCTCAATAAGATTCATGGCACACCCATACAACACACGAGCATAGAAACAGTTAGTCTATTCGCATAAGAAGAATGGAGAAACAGAAAGAGCAACCCGAACGCACAGAGTGAGATCACAGAGCTTATCTGAGCTATTTGAACCAAGAAAACGTCTACCTAACACCAGTATGTCACCACCAAAGCTCGTAAAACCAAGCCAGACAGTCCGACCTACTAGGGTTCAAACTAGGTCATGAGGGATATAGGAAGAGAATGACCAACAATCACCAGAGATCATCGATATTGACAAAATCCCGTCGCCAGAGGACATTCTAGTCGAATCAACACCGATCTAGGAAGAGATCTTGCAACCCTAAGTGGAAACTAGGAAAGAGAACACGCTGGAATCATCGCAAGAGCCTCAGAATTAAGTAGTAGGAACTCATCAGGAAGGACAGCCAGAAAACGTCAAAGCAACCATGAAAATAAATGGAAGCACACAGAACCCAGAAGTAGAGGCCCAACCAAATGTTCCTCAAATACCTATCCAATACTTTTCTTTTTTGGCTGAGACGATTGGTCAAATGGGCAAGGCTTGGGAATAATGGATGGCGAAGCAACAATCAGGAGTTTTTGGAACTTCGAACTAGCCAACACAACAGAAAGACAGGATTCAGACACTAAGCTCACCTTGAAATAAACCAGCTGTAGAGATTGTGATACCTCGCACACCAAAAGGAATACATGTGAACTTGCAGCTATTGGGTCATGTAGGAAAGCTCAAATTTTCTGACCATGACGTAGCGGATGAAAGAAAATACCCAAAGCTTGCACCACAAGTCTTTACAGAGACAATATCCATGAACCCTTTCAGAGGAACTATCACTAAGCCATGCTAATGGGCAGCCGGATTGGACAGAACTAAAATCTTAGGATTGTTGAAGATACCACACCTTGGCAGAGGCCAATATGCAATGACATGCATCAAGAAACTGTTAGCAGTTACGCATGGAGGGGATGTATGGCTGGACAAACCTGTCCCCATAACTATTGAACTTATTGCGCAGATTACAGGACTACCCATCCGGGGTATGGATCCCATGCTGATACTAGACGACAAGTCCAAGGAAAAAGAATTGGCAGAAGAAATGAAGAAGAAATATGGCACCGATGGGGGAATGAGAGGCATTATAATCAAGCGAATTAATGATGCCGCAACACAATTGGGAGAAAATATCTTAGCCTGCAAACTACTAAGAAAATGCCACAAAGATGAAGTACCGGAAGGAGTCATCACAGCTGCAGCTCAGTGCATGAAAGGCACCTTCATGAGTTGGGTGCCATATTTGTCAAACTTGTTCCAAATAGACTGTAGAGACGCGTAGGAATAAGGTCTGGAATTTCATTATTCATGGCTAATTACTCTCATCGCTTTCATGGGATGGAAAGAACTGGACCACGTCACCTTCTATACCACACCACATCCAAGAGGAGCGTGATATCGTTTCCTAAAATTTGCGCCACTGGCCAAGCACAAGAAGGAAAATGAGATTATATCCAAATCTTACCTACGAGAAATGCAGAAAGCAATCAATCGAGCATGGAGGATAACACCAGAGGCTGTCGCGTGATTCGGGGGCATCGCCAATTTCTAGGCTAGGTGACAAGCCATGTGGATACAACCAAAATAGGACCCACATAAACAGTTCCTACAGATGTGCTACTATGTCACTGAGGGAGACATTGACATGATCATCCATGATTGGTTGGATGAATGGAAAATCCAAACTATACCCAGAACAGTACTGGGACAAACAACAGAAGGAGGGGCTCCACAAGAAGAAACACAACCTCCACAAGTCCTAGTACCCAAGAAACCAAGAATGGGCCAAATCAAGTCAACTCAGATAGAGGGCAGCTCAGAGCAGCTAGGGACCCAGAAAGGGAGAATAGAAACCACTCATCCGACCAATGAACAACAAAACCTAGCTAAGGGAGCACAGGAAACTGCAATGAACCTCATCACACAGAAACCAGTGGAAACTATGAGATCAACGGTACGGGAAACAGGTGCATGTAATAAATCAAAGGCACAATGATCACCACCAAAATACACAATCATAGAGGACGATGAAAAGATGATTGCCAGAATGGTCCAGGATTTCCTCGTAGAGGAATTTGATCATGCAACGCACCATAGGGATAAACTACAGAAGGAACTGGCAGAAATGGGGCAACTCCTAAAGAAATTTGGAGAAGCCCAGATTACAAGTAGCAGCAGAGGCATAGAACCATCAAGCGCACATACCACATAAAGAATGGAGGTAGGAAAACGTGACTCGGTTCTTCTGAAACCACATTCCACAGTTTACATAAAGCCGAGCATGATATGAATGGATGAAATTGTGGGACAGACACCACTAAAGGACTTGGATCAGATCCAATTGGTCCTAACATAGATGCTAGAAAAGGCCTTATACCAATTGCAGGTTAGCATTGACCATGAGATACAGTCTTGAGAACATAAAAACTTGGTTGAACTACAACAAGCAACAAAAAAGCAGGAAACACTCGAAATAGTTTGCATGTAGGCAAAATTGGAAATGTAGGAGGAGAAGGGATGCAGAACGGAGTTGGAATGTAGAGTGGAAGACATTTTTAGAAAAATTCCAACTACTGCGCAAGGAAGTGAAATCCCAGCGGCATAAAATATTGATCGGATTGCACACACAATTGATCAATATCAGAAGGAGATCGAGACTCTCCATGGACATATTATACCAACAACTCCACCAGCAGTAAAGGAGCAGAGGAAGCAATAAGAAACAATGCAACTACAGGAGCTAGAAAAATAGGCCAGCACAACAACCGACTTGTTGGATAAATAAACACAACTCTAGATAAAACTGGAAGAGGATCCACAAGTCCAACAATGGGACAAGGAGGAGGAAACGATCAATGCAAAGATCCAATAATTCAAGCAGCAACATAAAACCATCCCAATTCCAGAACGGGAGAAGGGGACACAAGAGCTAAAGAAGTTACACGTAGAATTTTCACTGCGAAAACACAGAAACAGGAGCAACAATCTCAAATAGAACCGTTACAGAAACAGATTTGACCAGTACTGGAGTAGGCAGAAGAAGCCAGAACATAGTCAGCACGGGATCAACTATAATTTGTAGAACTGATAAGTGAAGAAGTAGCAGCACAAACAATTGATACTATCAAAGAAAAAAACATGCAAGCACTGACAACGGTAGCAGAATTGCAGGAGAAGTTCCAAACGATCGCTAGGGAGACGAGGAGGCACAACACAATTAGGTGACTCGGGACGAGTCACATGTCAGTGTTGGGGGCCTCTTGGCACTAGGCTGAAGTGGAAAGAAGGACGATCATGGGAAAGAAAGCGTGTGAGAAACTGAAGTGACAATTGGAAAAAGATCAGCACGAGAGAATGCAATAAAGCATGCATAGAGGAAAGCGATAGCTGGAGGAAGAACAACACACGCATGGGAGAAAAACCTAGCATAAGAAGGGTTAGGGTTTTGGTAATATTTTGTAAGTGGCTAAAAAGATCTAAACCTATAAATATAGATACGAAAGTATCATATAAGGAGGTGGTTATTGCTGTTGTTGTTATCATTGTTGATTTTATGCTAGTTTTTATGGGGATTATGATTTTCATTGTGTGATTGTTCCGAGCATTGCAGTCGACAATGCGGGAAGGATTTTGAGTTGTATGAACTGAGTTTTGTAAGATGTTGAGCAAGAATAGATAGTAGGGAAGGTAGATCTGAGGATTAGACCACAGGCTATAGAGCTTGGTGCGATCTAGTTCACCTCACATAGATCTTGCCCACTTTTGCAGACCACTGTAAGCACGCGGTGCAAGGAAATCAGGTACCACCATAATAAAAGAGCCAAGATCCAAATATTTGTGGACGTAGCCTAGGAGGGGTGAACCACGGTAATCTCTTTGTAATGTGTTGAATGTCCGCATATCTTTAACTTCTTTGAGAAATAGATGATTATAATTTATGAATAACCAAATTCACTATCAAGATCCATTTATATTTTGAGTTATATTCATACAATTCCTAGGAACAAGTAGATTACAGTAACGGTTCACAGAACATGACCATAATCAAGAAACCCTTTATCCCCTACGCTTTCCCAGACTGTAAACACTTGAGTCTTACAGTCAACCATCTATAGCTATCTCCGGTGAGACTGCGCAGTACCTTCCGGGCGCTGCGTTGCCTTCTGGATTATGAGAAGGGCCAATAGTTAGAGGCTTTGTTATAATCTTGAATGAAATGAACCCTGGGTCAATAAATCAGACAAAAGAAACCAACAATCATTGTTCTTCAGAGATGGGATCTATCCCAACTGACTTCCCTCTATGCATATCCCCTTCGAGATGTACGTGGTGATCAAAATGTAATCGTAGTCCCGTGGGATGATGTCATGGTTAACAACGCCAGCCAAAGGCGAGATGTAATCTGGTAAGATCGACAGGATCTGCTTTGCATTATCCAGATCGTCATGATGTTTACTTCGCTTCTCAGTCGTAGAGTTAGAAAGATTAGAACATCGTGCAGTCGAAGGGGAAGCTTGTAGTCCCCTAATTGACGATGCCTGAACACCTTCATACATAGCTCTGTCAGCCATAAAATTCTTAAGGACCTCTTCGACGAAATTCTCTAACTCATTTTATTCACCCAACATTCTCTCTTTTAATCGAACAGTTCGGGGTAGGCGAGTGGACAGATGGAGTAAGAAATAGATGGCGATGTCTAGGTTCTGAAATCATAGTTCGACACACAATCAATTCTCAGATAATCATGGGGGGGGGGAAGGTAGTCCTCGCGCAGTGTCAGATGGGTTAAATAAGCGAGCATCATAACAGATTCTTCCAATGGGCAAGACTACTTTCATCAATGCAAATATGTATGTTATGGCATGGTCTCAACGTCCCAAACGCAGTCTAATTTCTCGTAAATGTTCTTCCTAGATGTTCTAGAACGTCGTTTTAACGGTCGGGGTGCCTCCAACAGTCATATATCTTCGCCAGGGTGAAGTCCCATTCTGCTCGGTTCTGCTGCTTCAGTAAGGTTCAGGGCCTGCAAGCTTGCCTCCTGCGAATATTTCTCTGTAACTTCCTATAATTTTCCCAACTTGGATTTCTTCTTACTGAGATTCCTTGCCTTCTTTCCTGTGATTTGAGTCTCTCTAACTGTTTCTAGATTTCTCTTTCCATTCTTATTCCTATCTTCTTCTAGCATGGTAACTTTGCACTGCTGATGTGCTTTCAAAGGGTTCAAAGTTAATATTCCTTCCCTTACCACTTCCTGGATGGGTATACTTTCTTCTTGCATGGATAGGTCCTTCAAACCTTCTTGTGTTATTTCAAATTTGACAGCTAATCCTCTTTCCTTCTGTTGCTTCGACTCAACTTCTCGTTCTCCTATCGGTTGATATATATTTCTAGCTATGAAATCCCTTAGTTCTTTCTTTTTCTTCTTTGTATATTTTTCCTATGCTTTCCTTCTGACCCGATCCTTCTCAATACAAGTTTTTCCAAACAAAAGAGGAAAAGGGGTGATGTTCTCAACAAACTTAATGACTTCAAATTCATCTTCATTCGATGTTCCATTGATGATAACAGGTACATGAGTAACTCTTCCACATAGGGTTATCATCTTTTCTTTGAATAAACCTATTCTTCCTAAGGAAGATACTATAGTAGGCTTTCCCAAAATTTCCCAAGTGCTTTCTTTCATAATATTCACTTGTGTTTCCTCATCTAAGACACAGTCTATATCAAAGTCTCCTATTCTTGTACTTATGCATTGTTTTACCTTCAATATCTCTG
Source organism: Picea engelmannii (assembly GCA_009831015.1). Classification (NCBI taxonomy): domain Eukaryota; kingdom Viridiplantae; phylum Streptophyta; class Pinopsida; order Pinales; family Pinaceae; genus Picea; species Picea engelmannii. The sequence goes on along the minus strand of ML799981.1, from coordinate 201,228 downwards.
GTAAACCGACATCTTTGTGATCATTCATTGCTTCTTTTAACTGTACTAATGTAGTCTGAACTTCCTCTGATCCTTTCTCCTTTTGATCTTCTAAAATGCTCTTATTTTCTTGACTCATGTTCATTTGTTCAACTTTAGCAATCATCCTTGGGCAATCCTCAACTTCATGACCAACAATTTTACAACAAAGACAAATAAGACCTATACCAGGGCATTCCTTAGCATGATGTCCCAGTCTTCTGCAGTTATAACATAGGGTTAATCCTCTCTTCCTTTTGTATGTTCCCCAATTTCTTTTGTACTATGCACTAGGATCACAGTGATTGACCTGCAATCTACAAAAATTCCTTCTAGGTTCTTTCATGCAATTATTAGTCCAAAAATTCTTTCTATGCATAGGAATAACATATCTTTCTCTATTTCTCTCAAATTTATTCATATCAACTCTTTCTTCTAACTATACCCTAGCTTTCAGACTAGGACAAAATCTATCAAACATACCTAGATTCATGCTTCCGAAACAAAAATTTCCAGTTATCTTATTCTATCAAAGCATAAAGCTTTACCTCCTTCAAGATCTTTACCTCTTTTCTTTAGATCGGGTTTCTTTCTTAGCGCAGAGCTTCGCAAGTCAAGTAGAGTAATATGCACTACAATAGAAGATCTACGCACAAAGCTTCTCTTTTATTTACTTCAGTTCCCAGCAATCACAATTTTAGGTCCTGACAACCCAACCATTTGTTGGCATAGGGGCAGACCCAGGGTTCAACGCTTCAACAACGCACCAAAAAAACCCTAACAACTGGCCCTTTCAGCAACACCTTCGAAGTAGGTGAAGTCTCACCCAAGGTAGAGGTAGGGGGGTTACAAGACTCAGGTATCTGTAACCAAGCTGGGAGACAGATCTATGATTACAATTACTTCGCAAAGTAATTAAGAAAAACATGCATTAGTTTAGAATCTTTATTCACATCGCAAAACAAACCCTAAGAATAGATCGTCACAGTAAAAATACATATTGCACTTAGAATAAAAAGTTAGATCTAGCACATTCAACATAAATAAATCACTAAGCATTCATAGATCTATCTATCATACATAACAACCAATGCACTAAGAATATTCACAGCAAAAACACCATAGCACAAAGAAAACCATCAACACATGATATACATGGTTCACCCCAGTTTGGGGCTACGTCCACCAACAAATTATTCTTCTTTATTAGTCTCCAATCTCTTACATTCTTCTTCTCCTGTGCACTAAGCCATAGAGCCAAGCTTCACACCAGACATGTGATCTGCACAGATCCACCTTCCTAAAATCATGTCAAGGAATAGAGCCAACTCCTCTACTAAGCACAAAGCTTTACATACATAGTCTATTGCACTAAGAAACCCAAAACTACTTGCCTCTTACCCTTACCTACTTACAATCCTTTCCTTCTTTTCTACATTACATTCTTACACTTATTTATACTTTTACATTCACTTACAAAAGGCCTAATCATGGGTAAACCCATGGGCCGACATCCCATAAACCCTATTACAAAATCCCTAAGAACCCCATGTTGGGTCCAAAAATCAAGTGAGATCCCATGATCTCAGCTCCGCCTGGGCGCTCCATCTTCGACCAGCCTGTCAAAGTCCAAAAAGATGGTCAATACCAACCAATGTTTCTTCAAAACTTGGTTGAGGGTCAATACCAAACCTCCTCTCTACACAACCTTTTGTATCTCACACATTTTTTTTCATACAAATATTGTGCACGACATCTTGCATATCCCACTCTCCACACTCACCATACCTATGCATTTCCTCACACCTTTCCCTCTCGTACTTCTTTCACTTTCGCGCTTCTGAATTTCTACACAACTAATGTTATAAGGATTGATCTCTCTCTATCTATACTTAGTGAAATATTTACAAATATCATGCGCCTTGCACGTTCTTCAAGGGTCACTAATTGCACATTAATGAATTCTGATTTGCGAGCTAAAGAGTAGTGATCCAAGGATGATGTGAATTAATTATCTCTCTTTCCCATGAATTACTTTATTTTCAAATTAAATTCCATTTGTGGTTGCTCGTATTTCGAAAGGAATTTTTATGTATGGCAAGGATACAAATGTTAAGAGATTTAATTTTTACCTGTTCAAGGGTAAA
>ML799981.1:165604-179036 GCA_009831015.1 Picea engelmannii | reverse complement strand
TAATGGCCTAAAGTCGACATAATTAAAATAACATTACTAATCTAAATTACAACTAATGGCCTAAAGCCGACATAAATAAAATAGCATTACTAATCTAATATGCCCCAATTAAGGGGTAATGAGCCAATATTAGGGCTTAACAGCATAGGGACAAGAAGTGTGCATGAGTGAAGGAGAACTGCAACGATTGTTGTAGTGACTTTGTCTTGGGTTATTGGTTTGGAATTTATTCGTGGTCTTTGGTTATCCTTGTTTGGTGTGCTAGCCTTGGTTGGCTATTGGTCTACTACCGGAATTATTTTGTCTATCAAGGTTAAGGTTCTCGGGGGTGGACTTTGTGCCTATGGTTGGGTGACAATATTTCTATATTGTCTATGGTGAAAAGAGCACACACATTTTTATAACATAGGGTTCTATGGCTCTACCAATAATTGTACTTCTTGATTAAATATTTCCAATGAGCTACTAAATTCCCCAAAAAGAGATTGCATGCAAAATTTTCACCCCTGAGAAGTTGACACATCAACTGACCACCTTGGGGCCCACAAAAATTTTGGTGCTTCACCTCCTAGGGTTAGGGTTTTGGAAATTCAAGGTTCTTTCTTTATGTTAAAAGGACATTATTACGACCCATTGTATTATCTTTCTGCTAATGAATGTAGCTGACATATCTTTCTCTTCAGATATAAGATACCACCATGATAGTCTGTTTGTGTTCTACAATGTTATGTTATTTTATTCATTAAAGGAAATTGGATTCCACTATACTTATGTGTTCTATGATATTTTTTTTTGTATCTCATTTCATTTTCAACATAATATGGATCAATTGTATCAGAGCAGTCTATTGCTTGTTATTTCTCGGTGCATAACCATGACATGGTTAGGGTATAGAGAGTTGGGTCTCGAGCTAGTTTCACTTGAGGACAACCACTCTCATTGACCCAAGCAACCCCCCATGGTAGAAGAAAAGAGAGATGACGGAGCAAGAGATCCTTTGTAAATTTTTCTCAAGCAAGCCCTCGCCTAACAATGGAATAATATGATGGAAAAATGCACCTAGTTACTTCGACGAAAGGCAAGGCACCTTCAACAAGTATCCATTTCAGAGGTGTGAAACCAATCAAGGTACAAGTTAAATTTTATATCCCCTTATTTGAAGGACACATATATGTATATGATTTGGAGAAATGGCTTAATCTATTAGATGGGTATTACTCCATTCAAAAATTTTCTGACATCGAAAATATCACCCTCACTCTCCTTGAATCCCTCCCCCATGTCAAATATTGGTGGGAAAGTTACTGCGAGAGACATTACAAAGAGGATTATATGGAATTCAGGATAGAAACAACTTGGGAAGCCTTTGTTGATTCCCTCAAGGAGGATTTATACCTTATCATAAACTATGATGACAAGTACACAAGATGGATGACTCGGTGTTAGGAAAGATACCAGATGGTGCACGAGTACACTAACATCTTCCATACCTTAATCTCAAATTTGGGTATCAAATACTTCGAGTGGAATATAGTTATAAAATAATATAGTGGAAAAAACATGTTAATCCAAAAAAAAATGGATTTATTGGACATCTCATCACTGGGAGCCACTTGTTGATATGTTGTCAAAATCGAGTAGAAATTTAAGCAGTAGAATAAGATGGAGTTCGGGTCTACAAATATGCAACCACGGAAGCATGGGAAAGGTTGACCTTAATCACATAACAAGGGATAGAGAAAGGAAGGCCAACCTCAAGACATCCAGTCCAAGCTGCAGGTAATGAATGGTAATGGGAAGAGGAATAAGGACACTAGAAAATGGTGTGAGTTGCACAAAATCCCCTAGCAAAGCACTGATGAATGCTTCTAAAAAAAAACATTATTGGTTGAGCTTAAAGAAAAAGAGTCAGACCCTAAATCATACTCAGATTCAGATATGGATAAGGGAAATCATATCATCAATGTGGAACTGATTGCTACAATTTCAACCACAAATGTCCAACCAGAAAAGTCAGAGGAGATTGAGGAAGGGGAGCACCTCTTCCATTCACATATGTCGGTGAAGGGAAACCCACTACATTACATTGTTGAAAACAGGAGTCAAAACAACATGATATTAACCAACGTCATAAAGAGATTGAAGCTATTGAGGATGGAATACCCGCAACCATACACCATTGGTTGGTTTTTCCAGGGATGATACCTTGGCATCAACTAGCAGTGTCACCTACCCTATAGTATCAATCCCTTCAAAGATAATGTATTATGTGATGTTTCCCCATTTGAAGTTTGTGATGTTATTTTAGGAAAACCTTGTATGTGGAAATGTCATGTTTTTCATGAGTCCTAACCCATAGTTCCATTATCACTCAGGGGGGTCATCCCTACAAGGTACCTGAGGTTTTTCAACTATTGTGATTTCAATGATCTCAACAAAATAGTGCCAAAAATTAATCTCACAGGTTGCGAAGTTTTTCCTTTTCATGGATTGTTCAGAAGGGGAATGAAAGGTCACTGCAACCATCACATCTTCAAAGCATAGTCTCTCTACATAGAAAAAATAGGTGGACAAACTTATAGGGGAATACATGAACCTCTTTGTTTCACCTGTAGGGGTTCCGTACACTATCAGGTTAAACATCCCATTGATTTGATACCTGGTGCTCCCTTACCTAATGGTCCAACATAAATATGCTCCCTTTTGGAGAATAAGGAAATAAAGCATCAAATTCATGATCTCATCTGCAAGGGCCACATTTGATCAAACTTGTCACCTTTTGGGATCCCAATTATGTTGTTGCAAAAGAAGGATTGAACATGACAACTCTGTATTGATTATAGATCCTTGAATAAAATCACCATCAAGAAGAGATACCCAATCCCCTAGATTGATGATCTTGTTGGTCAACTCAAGGGTGCCAATTTCTTCAACAAGATAAATATGAAGTATGACTATTACCAAGTTTCGATAGAATCAACTGATGTATGGAAGACAACCTTCAAATATAAAGAAGGCCTCTTTGAGTGGTTGGTCATGCCTTTTGGCTTGACTGCTGCTCCAGTAAAATTCATGAGGATGATGGATGATATCTTGCAGCCACTCATAAAATATTTTTTGGTGGTCTATTTGGATGAGATCCTCATCTTCATCTAGAACTGGGTAGATCACTTGCAACACATTCAACGGGTCCTGATCACCCTACGAAAACAAAATTTATACGTCAACCTGGAGAAATTATCATTTGACATGTAGAGAATCCAATACTTAGGATACATAATGGATGAACATAGGGTGCATGTGGACCCAAACAAGATCCAAGTCATTCATGATTAGGAATCCCTGATGACTCTAAAAAATATCCACAACTTCTTGGGCCTCACCAAATTCTACCTCAGGGTCATGCTGGGTTTATCTCATATAGCTTGGCCCTTAATTCAAGTGACTATGGGGGGATAAAGAAAAGTTTGGATGGTCTAAATCACATCAGAAAGAGTTCCAGTATATGAAACACCACCTTTGTTCCACATAAGTCCTCACATTTCCATAGCTACTATTTGAGATAGAAACATATTCCTCTAACTATGTTATCGATGATGTCCTCACTCAGTAGGGACATCCAATTGACTATCATAGTGAAACATTGTCCGATGTTGTTTGTTGGTCTCCCGCCCATGGAAAATAGATGTACTCCATCGTGTAGGCATGCCGATAGTGGAAGAATTCCATTTTGGGAAAGGAAATAATCAGCCACACTGCTCACAATCCTATGCAATTCATGCATACACAAAGAAAGATACAAAATGACCTCCATAAAAAATGGTCCACATACCTACAAAAATTCCACCCGAATATTATGTATAAGAAGGGTAGTGCCAACTATTTTGTTGAATTCCTCAGTCATCCCATGATTGTGGCCCTTACCATGGTTCTTAACTCCTATGGGCATGGGACCACTGGGTGGCCACAATTATACAATAGTAAATTTGACTACGCTGCTACTTATAAGACCTTGAGTACCAGGAAACAAGTTTTGGACTTCAACCTCTAGGATGCACTCTTTTGATATCTTGTCCATCTTTTTTTTCCTTCAAGTGAGCATGCAAATCTAATTTGGGAGGCACATTATATTTGGGTGGTAGGGCACTTCAAGGTGGAGAATATAGTAGTAATACTTCAGAAGCATTTCTATTGGCCCAAGCTTCAACATGACACCTACCAGTACATTAGGTTATGCATCGTATGTTCCATCACTAAGTCGTTCATTATGAATGTGTTGTTGCACGTTCATCTCTCTGAACTAGACAAGTCTTGGGAGTCTATATCCATGGATTACATGTGAGGGTTTCCCTCCAAAAAAATCTGGTCACAATTGTGCTTTTGTGGTCATCAATCGGTTCTCTAAGATTACCATTTTGGCGCCCTATAAAAAGATTATCACAACTGAAGCCACTACTAAACTCTTATTTGTGCATGTTTGGGTTCATTTTGGGATACCAAAGACCATCATTTTAGATATGTACAATAGGTTTATCATCACCTTTTGGTCCAGCCTATGGTCTCTAATGGACACCAAGTTAACCAAATCGATTTCCTTTCATCACCAAATAGATGTAAAAATAGAGGTGGTGAACATGATGATTGTGGATATCCTGCGCATGTACAACTACAAGAATCCATGTACATGGGATGAGAGCCTCCCATATGTTTAGCCTAGCTATAATAGGGCCCTCCAAATATCTATTGACCATAACCCTTTTCAGGTGTGCTTGGGGTTCTATCCATTAGACCCCATTGATGTAGCTCTGCCACTTCCAACTTCCCTAAAAGAGTCCTCCCACGCTTAGACTGAGGTAGAAATTGTAGAAAAATTAATCGAATGGATGCATAACCTCCAAGAATAAGTTCATGATATATTAGAGAAGGCCAATTCCAATTATAAGAAGCAACATGACCAACATCGGGTCCCTCACAAGTTTCAAGTTGGTGAAAAGGTGTGGTTGCATTTGCAGAAAGATCACCTCACAGGCCCCTACATGAATCTTAGACCACTCCAATATGGGAACTACACCATCACCAAGGTTGTGGGTGATAGTTCTTTCAAGTTGAGTAAATCTCATTTCCTTGACTTGCACCCAATATTTAATGTGGAGCTAATTTGACCCTATTTCCCACCTCTGTTGGACACCTCAGAGGTGGATGAGAAATTGGCCCCTATAAAAATAAATCATGAATGCATTACATAATCTCTAATGGATTGGATAATGGACACTAGGATGAATGGCACCTTCCAACAAAAAATAAATCTCCATCAAGTTGTCAAAGAAAGATAACTACTTCAACAAGGCAAGTGGCTCACCATGGTTTAGATTCAACAAAAGTTTCACCATCTATTGAGGGAACTTGATGCAATGGGGACCATTGTTTACTAAGAGGGGAGGAATATTATAGGTAGATATTATTGGCCACCCACCTATTCCACTAATTCATTATAGTTCTCCATCTTGGCCATTTGTTTTATGATTTTTGGGTCCTAAACTTTTGGGGTCGTTTTGAGGCACTAAACAATGTTTTTTTTCCATTCATGGGGGCTATGCTTGCCATGGTAGTTGTTGGAAGAGGGTTGAATAAAAAAGAAAGGATATTTTCGGAAGAAAGGAATGCAAGAGGAAAGAGACACCTGGAAGGAAAATAAGCACACGTGCATGCATGGAATACCTAACAATGCTAGGGTTAGGGGTTTTGTAATACATTGTAATGGTTGGTGAGCCGAAAATATAAATAAATAGTACTTAGGAGAGATGGTAGATATAGAGAGGAAGAGTACTGTAAGAAATATATGAATCATTAAGCTGGTCAGTGAAGGAAGGAGTGAGCGACTCGATCCTAAGGGTTAGATCACAGGATGAGGGACTTGGTGTGATCTAGTCAGCCTCACAGGGATCGAGGAACCGATGTGAAAGAGGGAGAACTAAGATTGTAAACACACGCAGTGTGATATATTTCTAAATCGTAATAAAATCCCGAGATCCATATCTTTGTGGACGTAGCCAAGGAAGGGGTGATGTTGGCCCTTGACCAAGTTTTGAGGAACACTTGGTCATAATTGACCATTTTTGGGACTTCGACAGCATGTCGAAGATGGAGCACCAGACAAAGCAGAGATTGTGGAATCTTGGGCCACTTTTGGGTCCCTTTTTGGGTTTTGGGATAATGTAATGGGAAAGGGATGTTGGCCCGTGGGTTTTACCCATGTTTAGGCCCATTTTTGTATGTATAAATAGATAGGCAATGTAAGAGAAGGAAGACCGATTGCTTAGTGAAATTGGTAGTGCATATATGTGATGTGGAACAAGTGCTCTGTGCAAACTATGTAAGGCTTGCAAGGCTAAGTGCAAGTTACTGTGAGGTTGTTACAGAAAGCTAAGTGTTGTAACACAAGGAATAAGGATCTAGCGAGCTGCGTAGATCTTATGTCCTATGTGAAGAAGAGTTTAGGAGGCTTTGTGCTTATAACAGATTGAAGATGATAATAAAGAAGAAGATCTTGTGGACATAGCCCCAGGGTGGGGGTGAACCACGTAAATCTATGTGTTATTCTTTGTGCTTCGACTCACTTTGCTTACATTTTCTTTTCTTTGATGTATTTATATAGATCTACTCATGCTTGGTGCTTCTTAGATGTGTACGAACATTAGATCTGACATGTATGAGGATGCTTAGTGATGATCTAATGGATCTAATCTATTTTTCTCTGGATAAGTGCTGAGATATATTAGATCTAGTGAATGTTGCGATGCTCTGTGTTGTCTGCGAAGTATAATAAAGGGTGAATATATATGAATGACTGATGCTAATTTCTCTATAAGTGATATAATCACAGATCTGTGTCCCATCTAAGGTTGCAGACAATTGAGTCTTGCAACCACCTCTGCCTTTACCTCAGGTGAGACTTCATCTGTTTCGCAGGTGTTGCTGAAAGAGTCGGTAGTTAGGGCTTTGTTGGTGCACTCTTGAGCGTTGAAACCTAGGTCTGCGCCTGTGCCAAAAAATGGTTCCGTTGCTGGGATTTGAAACTGTGATTGCTGGGAACTGAGGAAGAAGAAGCTTTGTGCAAAAATTCATCTTAAAACTGTGGAAGATCTGTGCATAGATCTGTTTCCCTAGTGCGCAACTTTTTACTTGACCTGTGAAGCTTTGTGCCAAGAATAAAGGTCAAATATATAGAAAAGAGGTAAGATCTGTAAGCTCTGTGCTCTAATAAAGGTAAGAATAGTTAAAAGTTCTTAGATCTGGAAGATTTGTGCTTTGTAGAAATAAGATAAGTGATTTTTTTTGTTTCTAGAGCATGGATCTAGGTATGTTTGATAGACTTTGTCCTAGCTTGAAAAATAGGGCATTAATAGATGAAAGAAAGTTTGATATGAATAGATATGATAAGTATAATGATAGATATGTTATACCTATGCATAGAAAGAATGTTTGGACTAACAAATGGATGCAGGATCCTGAAAAGAATTTGTTGCAAGTTAACCCAGATGACCCTAGCGCGCAGTAAAAAGGAAACTGGGGATCATTTAGAAGAAAGACAAGATCGACCCTCTATTATAGTTGCAGAAAACTAGGCCATCTAGCTAAGAAATGACCTGGTAGAAGACCTAGTTGTCTCTTTTGCGAATCTATGGATCATGAAGTATTGGATTGCCCTAGAATGATTGCTAATATTGAAAGAATGAATCTGAACTAGGGAAACCCTAAGACAGATACAGAAATAACAGAACCCTGGAAAGAATCATAGAAAGTATTAATACAGATGCAAGAAACCCTGAAGGAACATAAAGATGCCCGATTATCAGAAATCTTCGAAGAAAAGGAGCAAGTCGAAGCAAGAATAGGGGACTTCGACATTGATTGTGTTCTTGATGAAGAAACACAAGTGAACATTATGCCAGAAAGAACTTGGGAAGCTATGGGGAAGCCTATCATGATTCCTTCATTGGGAGGAACATGACTATTCAGAGGAAAACTAGTAAACTTACGTGGAAAGCTCACTCAGATACCTATGACAGTCAATGGAACTTCGACATAAGAAGATTTTGAGATTATCAAATTTATTGAGGATAGCGCCCTGTTTACTATGCTACTTGAAAAAACTTGGATTGAAAGAGATCAATCCAGAAAGAGGGTAGAAGAAGAGGTTTTAGAATAGCAGAGACAAGAGTTAAAATATTTCATGACTAAAAGGATTTCACAATTGATAGAAGAACGGGAGAACCGCTCGAAACCATATGACACCAAAAGCCCAGATGTCAAGGCCAAAGCTACACCAAAGGCTGAAATTTCTACCCCAAACAAAGAAGAAGTGATATACCTAAACCCTAAGAGAGAATCTCACCAGCACGAAGTGACTATGTCCAAGAAAAATAAGAATCAAAATGCGAAGAGAATAACCAAGACAAAGCTCACTGGAAAGAAGGCTAGAAATCTAAGTAAGAAGAAGGATAAGATTGAAAAATTATAGAAGATCCCAGAGGGTACCTCGCAGCAAGACACTTTGCAGAACTGGAGCTTCAACGTGATATTAGAACAACGACATATGCCACTTCGTTGAGGCGAAGTAATATAGTCGTTGGAACCCAATATAACCATTCGATTTCCACTCCGAATGGGTCGGAAAGAATTTATGGCTCACCACTAGACTGTTAGACCACACCATAATGGGCAGAGAATAAGTTAATGCAGCCTCATACCCGTTGAAAGAAGACCATTGCTAAGTTTCCTACTTAGTCCATCATGCCATGCACCAAGAATACTTTTTTCTCATTGAGAATTTGTGCCCAAAGCCTGAGATTACTTCACCCTGTGATCATTACCTTGTTCCCATATCGTTCACTATAGTCTCTGAATTCATTTCACACTCGAGCTAAGTTTACCCGAGCTTGTATGTCGAACGAGATCAATGTTGCTGAGAAAGTCGTTGAAGAAGTTTTGATTGAATTAATGACTGAGAGAGTCATGTTGGAGGGAGGATTATCTACAGGAGTCCAAGCCTCATCAACAAGAGGAGTACATTCCTCCCCTTCCACTACTCGTGCCAATCCATCCCAACCGACCGATGAGAAACAGACCAAGCACATGGATGACATCACAAATGCCAAGCTTATCCCACGCATTCTACCTACTTACTTACCACCTCTAAGAGGTGCCATCAACCGTGACAATGTACCTCGAGACTTCGAGTACACCTTGATCACCGCGTACCTTTCGAAAGGGGTGCGTGTAGTTCGTGTTGACTAGGATAAGCTCGCAGCACTGAAATTTAGTGATTTTAACCTTGGAGATCGTAAAGCGTACAACATGCTAGCTCCGCATAAGTACTTAACCAATACCAAAGGTAAGAATTCTAATATTGTCCCACATTCATGGACCCAAAACCTCACACAGTCCACACTGCTTAATATGATGAAAATCCCACACTTCGGCAGACACCAGGAAGTTAATGCATTCATTAAATTGTTGTTGTATTGCTACCATGGAGGATACTTATGGTTGGACCGCCGCATCACTGTGGATTCGACCATGATCCATCGGATCACAGGGCTTAGTATGCAGGGCCCTGACCCATAGGAGTTTTACCCCTGAAAGAACTTAGACCAATCATTAGCACAGAGGATAAAAGAAACTTATGGCGATGTCGAAAAAGGAACGTGAGGTTACAAGGTATCCTCTATCAAGAGTGGCATAGTGTGCCTTGCATGTCAGTTGATCGCAGGCAAGCTAGTGCACAAGAACAAACCAACACGTGTGATCAGATTTGTAGTTGACCTCACAGGGAAGTGCACCGAGGGACTACAAATGAACTAGGCACAATACCGTGTAAACCAGTTAGAGCTTGATTGCATAGAAGCGCAAGACCAAGGGTATGAATTCCACTTTAGTTGGTTGCTCATACTCATCGCTTTCATCGCTTGGGAGCTACCAAAAGGTGCCACTTTTCCAGAGATTGAACCCTTCGAACCACTAGCCGTGAATTTTTGTACGATGTGGTACTCTAACAACATGAACAAGCAGTGGCAATCCAATGTCGTCTTCCATGCTTATTACAACCAGTTGAAGAATGCAATCCAGTCTACATCGCGCCTTACCCTAAACAAACTGTACAGGTTTAGACCCTGGATAAAATTCAGCACAGACCGCCACTTCACATATATCATAGCGTGCGTTGATGAACACAAACAACAACTCCAGTCATACTGCAATTTGGCAGAAGAAGACTTGGAGGAGATTACCAAGGAATGATCAACAGATCTCCTTGTTCCACCATACCTCAGAGACATGTCTGACGTGGATAGACCTGAAGCTATGTCGGATACACCTAGACCAAGCAAGACTCAGAAGGATGGTGATGTTCAAGATGTCCATAGCACATCCACAAAGACTACTTTGATCTCACCTGCATAGGGAGGTGATGGTGAAGAAGTAGGGGGCATAGAAGTTGAGAAAAACAAAGGTGAGGTTACTCTGCCTAGAGAGGAGGAGGATCCCTATAAGAAAAGGAATATTTCCCTAATAAATCCCTCATCCCGAAAGAAAACCAAGGCCACCCAAACTACATTCAAGACCACCCTCACACCGAATGACTTCGAATTTCTATTCATTGCATTGAATGATGATTTAATAGAGATTGCAACAAAGCAAGAAGAAAAGTAGGAGGAGGTATTCAGCCGAATCAAGGGTGAACTTCAAGAAGTGCAGTAGGCACTCCATTCTAGTCGAGTAGTTTCTACGATTCCCTTGACAATCGGAACAACAAGAAAAGCTGATGAGCCTGCCCAATTACACCAGATCATCGATAAATTTGAAGCTCGCCTTCAACAAGATCAAGAAGAGACAACACATGCCACCCAAGATTTGGTGCAGGCATAAGAGGATCTGCTAGAAAAATGCAGTAACACCGACTGAGAAAAGCTTGCCCAGTTGGCAGCACAACAGCTAGAGGTGAAGGAACATGTCAACAGAGCACTTCTCTCTATGACAGTCATAGAAGTCAGAACTGAAGAAAATGTCCCACAATAGGTGGAACATCTTGGAGAAGTGATCCAGGAACTTCAGTAGCACATCGTAGATCTAGAACTTCATACAGTACCTGAGACTCCTCAAGAAATAAGAGATCTATGGGAAGCAACTACCTGCATTGCAGTTGGTTGATTAAAAACCTTTGCCTCAGAATACAAATAGTTGAGCGCTAGGAGTGCCCAGACTTATGAGAACCTCATGAACAATCTAGAGTTGCAGGCATTAGAGGCACATCTCCAAGAAGCAAATTTGCATGTATATACGCTACAGGCGCAGTTGAAGGCCTTAACCCTAGTCGAAAGAATGAAGAGATTTCCATAACAATGCACCACCCAACAACAGGTACACACACTGCAAAGTAAAGTAATAGAAGTCTCTCAATGACTTCAACCAGTCCAAGAAAAGGCATGTCAACTGTTCACTGAAGTTGAAATCCAGAGATCTGCACTAGAACATATCGTCATCACAACATAACAATGCCAAGAAGGGCTAGTAACCGACACAGTGATCTAGGAGTTCACTGAGCAAGAGGTTGTTGCACTACAGCAGGTTGAAGTAGCTCGAGCCAAGCTCGAGGAATTAAAATAAGAAGTGACTAGACCAGAGTGACTTAGGATGAGTCACAGGTGAGTGTTGGGGGCCTGTTGGCCCTTGACCAAGTTTTGAGGAACACTTGGTCATAATTGACCATTTTTGGGACTTCGACAGCCTGTCGAAGATGGAGCTCCAGATGAAGCAGAGATTGCAGAATCTTGAGCCCCTTTTGGGTCCCTTTTTGGGTTTTGGGATAATGTAATGGGAAAGGGATGTTGGCCCGTGGTTTTTACCCACATTTAGGCCCACTTTTGTATGTATAAATAGACAGACAATGTAATAGAAGGAAGATCGATTACTTAGTGCAATTAGTAGTGCATCTATGTGATGTCGAATAAGTGATATGTGTGAACTGTGTAAGGCTTGCAAGGCTAAGTGAAAGTTACTGTGAGGTTGTTACAGAAAGCTAAGTGTTGTAATGCAAGGAAGAAGGATCTAGAAAGATGCGCAGAACTTATGTCCTATGCGAAGAAGGGATTATCAGGCTTTGTTCTTGTAATAGATTGAAGACGATAATAAAGAAGAATATCTTGTGGACATAGCCCGAGGGTGGGGGTGAACCACGTAAATATGTGTTTTATGATTTGTGCTTCGACTCACTGCTCTTACATTTTCTTTTCTTTGATGTATTTAGATAGATCTACTCATGCTAGGTGCTTCTTAGATGTGTACGAACGTTATATCTGACATGTATGAGGATGCTTAGTGTTGATCTACTGGATCTAATCTATTTTTCTATGGATAAGTGCTGAGATATCTTAGATATAGTGAATGATGCGATGCTCTGTGCTGTCTGGGAAGTATAATAAAGGGTGAATATTGATGAATGACCAATGCTAAGTGCTTTGTAAGTGATATAATCACAGATCTGTGTCCCAACTAAGGTTGTATACACTTGAGTCTTTCAACCACCCCTGCCTCTACCTCGGGTGAGACTTCATCTACTTCGCAGGTGTTGTCGAAAGAGCCGGTAGTTACGGATTTTTTGGTGCGCTCTTGAGTGTTGAACCCTAGGTGTGCCCCTGTGCCAACAGATGAACCACGGTAACTCTGTGTTATGGGATTGAATGAATGTGGCTTTGTGTCTGATTAGTTGATGAATGTTGAATGAATGCAGTGATTAAGTAGATTTGGCATTTTACATGCATGTGTAGAATAATTGTTATAATAGGATGATAGATGTACTAAATAAAGGTTGTGACATACAAGCACAGATCTCGCTCAACCCCAGGTTGAAAACACCTGAGTATTGTAGCGACCCATAGAGCTATCTCGGGTGATATTGCGTAGTGCACTCTGTGTACTACGTTTCCTTCTGTGTTTCAGTTTGGGATCTTCTATGATATCATGGGCCAGTAGGAAACAAAATTTTGTCACATATTGCAGAACAGAAGCATAATATATCACAGCATGTGAGGCATGCACCGAAACAGTATGGTTGAGGAAGTTGATTTCTCGATTATTTTATCAGGTACCAGATTCGACCATAATATACTGTGACAATCAAAGTTGTATGAGGCTATCAGAACACCCAGTGTTTCATGGTTGGTCGAAGCATATTGAGATCAAATACTAATTTATTCATGATAAATTACAAGAAGGAGAAGTGAAACTCCATTTATCTCCACAGATGAGTAGGTAGCAGATATTTTGACAAATCCTTTGTCCATGATAAAGTTTGCATACTTAAGGGACAAGATGGGGCTTGTGAAGATAAATACCTTAGCTGAAAGGGAAGAGATGGCTCCCCGGTTTGGGAGGG
>ML799981.1:129131-149206 GCA_009831015.1 Picea engelmannii | reverse complement strand
ACGTCTATCGGCTTATTTTGTGTTGTGTTATAAATGTGATGTGTGATTGGTTTATGAATGTATAAGGCGTCAGTCATTGTATTTAGACATCTAGGAATGTGTTGATATTCAATATAATCAAAATAACGTTCTAAGAGGTGAATTCGTAAATATACCCATAATAAAGTAGGACTTCAGATAGCATAGACATTACTTAACTATAGTACTACTAGATGCGAATCGAGTTGTATAAATAGGTGGCGGATATCAAGAAAAATAACATCAATCAACAATTCGATGATGACACTATATTCTACAATATTATTGGTCGCACGACCAAGGCATACACCTCGTAGACTGATAAGTTCATTTGTAGGTGCGTATATTTCCCATGCAGCAGAAGCAAGGTTCTAAGTACTCTGGCTAGCGCCATTGATGAAGCCAATGTGGGGTGGCAAAGACTCTGACATCTAAAAACCAAGCACAACACAAAATAAGCAGTTGAGGGAAGAGACCAAATAACGAAAAAACATACTAAAGTAACACACAAAAAATATGATACAATAAAATACAAGCACTCATGCATGGGTGATCTTAAGCATAGTACTTCTTTAAGTACAACCCATTTCTAGGTTCACTCAAAGGGATATCATCGTAATCCACCAACTCATAATATCCTTTCTCCAAAACTCATCTAACGATATAAGGACCTTGCCACATAGCTTCAAATTTTCCGGCTCCTAGCATGTCCTGATCTTGTTCGTAAAGGAGAACCAGATCACCTTAAGAGAAAACGCGTGGCTTGACATGTTTGTCGTATTTGGCTTTGACGCGTTTCTTCTGGGCTTATATAACTAGGGTGGCGTCGCGATGGGTTTCGTCTAATTGCATGAGATACAACAGACGTTCTTCTTCAACAGAAGTGTTTGGGAGAAGTTCGACGACTAGTTTTAGGGAGGGTATCTCACATTCAATCGACAAGATGGATTCTAGACCATAGACTAATTGGAATGGTGTAAACCTGGTAGTAGACTTAACGGATGTCTGGTAAGCCCACAATGTTGAAAACAACATCATGTGCCAACTTGTTTTGTGAATCCCTATCATTCACGAAGCATGGTAGTGAGGATTTTTTTTTTCTTCAAATTGGTTGTTGGATTGTGGGTAATAGGGTGTTGAGTTTTCATGGCAAAGACCCAATTTTTCAGTGAGTTTGGACATCATGAAGTTTCTAAAGTGGCCATCGTGGTCAGTAAAGATAGCTTGAGGAACACCAAACTGAGCAATGATGTGATTGAATATAAATAATGTTGCAGTCCTTCCGGTATTATCGAATGTTGGCATCGCCTTGGCCCATTTCGTAAAATAATCTATGGCTACAATAATGTATCCATGCCCCCCGGCCGAGTGAGGGTAACATGTCATGAAATCGATACCCCATTTCACAAAAGGACCAATGGAGACCACAGGGTGTAGAGGAGCAGGGTGTGATCATATTTTATTGTTGTAGGTTTGGCAAGCATGGCATTTTTGGACGACAATTATACAATCGTTGAATAAAGAAGGCCAAAAATACCCCCCTTGTAAGATATTTTGGGCAGTAGCATACCTAGACACGTGACCACCATAGGCTCCAGAATGGCAGTCATTTAGGGATTTCTTGGCTTCTTCAAATGTGAGGCAGCGTCGAAAAATGGAGTCAATCCCACGACGATAAAGAGTATCACCGAGGATAATATACTAATGGGCTTGGTAGCGTATTCGACGGTGGTCAGTGCTAGACAAATTGGGCCAAAAATTCTGGGTCTGGAGATATATGATGATACCTCTATACCAAAGGTCGTCGAAACTGATCAGGAAAAGGGATTCATCGGGTAATGAATCATCTACTACATTTTCCGTCTCAGAGCAGGGAAGGTCGCATATCAACTCGGAAAACACCAAGGATTTATTGGACCTATCACGTTCGAATTATAAATTAAACTCTTGGAGTATTACGATCCATTTGGAGTATTTTCCCCCTAGCAATTGGTGTGTAAGAATGTGTTGCATAGGGTTGCAGTTAGAAATTACTGTAGTCTTGCGAGAAAGGATATAGTGTCGGAAACGTTGAACATATTGGACGGCTGCCAAGGCCATTTTTTCAACATGTAAATACTTGGTTTCGGTAGTCATGAGACTCTGACTCAAGTAATAGATGACATGTTCATCATGAGAATCATCCTCCTGGACGAGAACCATAACAATGGTATAGTCTGAGGTTGTGAGGTAAAGGAAATAATCCCAACTGTAATCAGGTGGGAAGAGTAGTGGGGTATGTGTCAAGGATAGTTTCAAAGCTTCGAAAGATTTGTTGGAAGTGGTATTCCATATGAACTCAGAACCTTTCTTAAGCAGTCACGTAAATTCAAGAGTTAGCTCAGCATAGTTTAGGATGAAATGACGGAGAAAGTTTGCCTTCCCTTGCAAACTTTGTAACTGGATAAGTGAGGAAGGAGGAGGGAGATTGAGAATCACCTCGACCTTCAAAGGATCTACCTTGATCCCTTGACGTGAAACAATAAAGCCTAGAAGTCGGTCGGATTCTATGCAAAAAACACATTTGTGGGGATTCAAGCATATGTGGTAAAACCAACATTGAAGAAAAATGGCGCGAAGGTGTATTGGATTATCTACACAGTGCATGGAATGAGCGGGTAAGTCATCGAGATATGGCTGCACGATGTGATTTATATCATGAAAGGCATAAGAAATAGCACGTTGAAAAGTTGCACTGGCATTCTTTAAACCGAATGGAAGTTTCCGGTAGGAGAAAGTGCCCCAAGGACAAATAAAAGTGGTCTTGTGTTGGTCTGCAGGTACGATATTGATTTGATTATATCCAAAGAAATTATCCATTAGAGAGAAGATTTCACTTCCGGCACAATCATCTACGATCTGGTCAACGAAGGGGGTAGGAAAGTTGTCTTTAGGACAAGCTTTGTTAATGTCCTTATAATCAACGCACACATGGATTGTGCCTTGTTTCTTATCAATCGGAACAAGATTGGAAACCCAGTCAGTTAGAGCCACAGGGTAAATAAAGCCATCTTTGATAAGTTTCTCAACTTCAAGCTTGATAGTGGCTGCTTTACGTGGGTGGACCAGACAAAGTCGTTGCTGGATGGGTTTAGTGCCCAAGTATGTATTAATCTCATGTACCACAATGTCGGGGTCAATCCCCATCATTTCTTCATAGCTCCATGCGAAGACGTCACAAAATTCTTGGAAAAGAGACTTGTAGGTGACGACTTCGTCATGGGAACACGAAGCTCTGATATGCACATTTTCGACAACTCCAGGTTTTATGGATATGTCGAGGGGGATGGTGGGTGAGATATTACTTAAGTTCCCTTTGTAGAACATATCGTGTGTAGATTCGGTAATGGTAGAAATGATGACAATGGTCGATGGAGTCAAGATTCGTTGGTAACCCTCGATGGTTTATTGTTCAAGGAAGAGGATGGAATGATGATGTCCATCGTCCCAAGGGGTGTCTTCCATGGACATAACAGACATAATCATCACGTTTGTGGGAAAAATGATGTGGAATGGATCCGAAGATACATCACCAAGAGAGGGGGTAGAAGGGGTTGCCGATTGAATGGCTTGATAAGCAGATTCGACCAGACTCAAAGGCATTTCGTAGCCATAACGAAGATGATCGTCGGGGTTGGGTACCATCCACGGATCGTAAGGCACAGGGGTTTCATGAATAGAGGTGGAGATCATGTTGATCGAGGTGAAAAATAGATGTGGAACCTCGAGTGGTGGAATGGGGAAAGTACCCATCAAAGAGGAATCTTTAAGAAGACCCACACCGACGTTCTCATATCCAGGGGGGGGTTTCAATGAAAGGTACATTGTCGGTATGTGCATCAGAGTGAAAGAAGGCCACTTGGTCTACGGTAACTAATTTTCCTTGATGTTGGAAATGCATGGCACGGAAAAGGGTGGACACAACTACACGCATGGAATTGATCTAGCTATGGCCAAGTAGAAGTTTGTAATCGAGAGGAGCGTCAAAGACCTCCACTTCAACGTTGACCATTTTTCCTTCTAACATAATAGGAAATGAAGGGAGGACATCATAGGGCTTAAAACTAGAGCTATTGAAGGCTTTGAGTGTGTTGTGGGATTCATTCAAAGGAGGAGAGTCGATGGCTTTCCAACAAGTAATAAACATGACACATGTCGAGGCACCCTCATCAATAACTATTCTACAAATGTTTTTGTCGAAGACAATAACTTGTATTTGAAATGCGAGTTGAGGGGGTAACCTTGGAATGTAATCTTCCAAGTCAAAAATTATTAAATTTGTATCCATAGGGTCGATTCCACTAATAGATTTCAACAGTGCCTTCCATTGTATAGGAAAACTCTGAAGGACTTCGAGGGCTGACATCGCAGATGGTGTTTGGGCCAGATCTTCAACAATACTATAGTTATGGGCAGCACGTGCATGAGGATTGAAAGCCAATTTTTGAACAACACCCTTTGGAGGAGGGAGAAGGACTGTATCTAGGCTTAGTCATTTGAGATGAAGATGACCATCGGTAGGTGGAGTCATGGGAGATGGTTGGACCAACGAAGGAGGTATTGCATCAACCTTCTCTTTGGAGGAAGAATAATATTTGGCTCGAGTGGTAAGTGTGATTTCATTCTTCTTTGAATCACCTATACACATTAAGACATAGGATGTATTGGAGGGGGAAGGTTGGTCATGAATGACCAATTGGGCCTGTTGTTGAGAAGGGAAGGGTTGTGACAACACGGCTGAAATGGGGGGTTTCGGGGTCCCTTGAAGGAACTTAGTAACCTCGGATCGTCGTGGGCAATCCTTAGTGTAGTGATCATCACCACAGATAAGAAAAGGGTATTGAGTTTTGCGCTTATCCCTATCGTCAACAAGTGGTGTTTTGGTTTTCTCAGTTTGCGGATTATTTTTATCCTCGTTATTTTTATGACGTGGAGGGTCAATTGTGATCTAGTTAGAATCTTACAAAATAAATTCTATGGAAAAATTGAGTAAACAAACAACACGCGCTAGTCAAATCTACGAAGCAAAACCAAGCAAACAAGACCTTCTAATTCCGAAGTCACTAGTTGGTGATGAAATCCAACGTCGTGACGACGAGACAAGAAGGGGTTGGGCCAGGGTGGAAAAGTTACGTTGACAACCTCTTTAACGGACTTACACCTTGGTACAAGATTCCACACACAATCATGGGTATACCCTCCAAGGAGCCCGAGTGAGTCTGGCCAATGTCGATTCTAGGTACCGTGAAGATTTACCCCTTCACACTCACCTTGTGTAAGACCCTAAGAAGATAGGATACTGAGGTTACCACCAACAACAATGATGCCTGGGGGAACAGTCGACAGTCCGATCCACACGCAAGGGTAGGGTATCTACCCCAAAATCAGCTTGAGAGGCTTCCACTCATCATTGTGGGTATACCTTCAAGTGACCCCCGTAATATGTGCAATCTCTATGCCGAGATCAACAAAGCAGGGTGAGTAACTTTGTCAATCTCAATGCGACATCAGGTTTGACCCTTGTGTGAGAAGGGCTTCCTAGGACAAAATACTGCAAATGGAATTTGACACTCCTTATCACAAGATACTATTGTGTGTTTTGTGATTTGGAGAGTGTGTCTCACTGCCTATTCCAAAGCTCTAGCCTAGATAATGTTGGTGTAAAAGAGCCCTAGAAAAATTTACTAGTTGAATTTTAAAGTTGTGCAATATTATTAAAGGTTGTTGTTACGCAAAAAGGAGACAAGAATGAAACCGATGTTGTGTGAGACTCTGAATCCTATTTACATGAGGGAAAGAGGAGTTTTCTGGAACAATGTGAACTACGATGTGTGATCTTCTCTGAAATGTAATATCAAACAATCATGAACAATGAAAATTCCCTATTCATTCTCTTTCAATACTTGAATGCCCATATTTTTTGAATACAAGGGTGCTTTTAAAAAAAGAAAATGTCTTTAAATTTTTATTAGAAATCAAGCAACAGGGATGGAACTAAGAAAAAGTAAGCAACCAATGAAAAAGAAATACACAACAAACACCCAAATCGATCTTTCAATGAAGATAAAAATAACAAATTGACAAGACCAGTCTCTTCAAAAGCACATGGGTAACAATTTTCCAAGTAATAAGCAATTGAAAAGGACAATTAATCTCAACTTTTAATCCAATCAAAGGCTCCCGACCAAACAAGCACTCAGATTTGAGAATCGGAGATTATACCCTTGTCAAGAAAAGGTCAAGAGGTAAAAATTGAGAAAAAATGATCAAGAAGAGATTTTGATTTCCGAAAACTAATCATTCACGAGATTTGAAGTCAATTAACATTCAATCAATGGCCAAAGAAGTTCTTTCCAGACACACCAACCAATCTGGGCATCTGAAGACAGAAAAGACTTAATCCAAAAATTTTACAAGTGAGTTCGCAGTCTGACAGTGGGGTACAGTGCGAGAATTAAGGATTCTCGCAGGCTAGACATAGGAAGGTTGCAAGAATTAAGGATTCTCATAGGCTAGACATAGGCAGGTTGCGAGAATTTTTCACTGAACTGAACACTAGGGTGCGAACTTCAGTGATTCTCGTAGGCTACAGAGAGGTGCAGTGAGAGAAGGTCAACCTATGCAAATGATCAAAGTACATTCAATGTCAACCTATGCATATGATCAAAGTACATTCAATGTCAACCTATGCATATGATCAAGGAGTTATGCAATAAAATAAGAGTGATTTTATGGGAAAGGGACATGCCGTTGTATTATATTAAATGAAAGTAGAAGATACAACCAGATCTCCTTGATGTTGCAAGATTCCTTTTAGTGACCCTTGGTTCCAACACACACACCCGCTCTATGTTTTCATGAAGAAGATCCGGTACAACTTGATAGACCAAATAGAGTCTTCAAGCTTCTATCCAAGCAGATTTCTCCACACAATTATTTCACATTCAATCTTGCTTAACCTTTTCCATGAGAAACCTTTCAATATATAGGAGAAGGAGAGATGGTTAAATGGATGAGGATGATCCCACTAAATCTAAGAAGTCAATACGATTCCAACCATGCGAATGCCAACTCATTTTATAGAAGATTCCCTTCTAGAACCTTCATGACCTCTTCTCTTTTCCAAGATTTGAAACAGATTTTCGCACCCTATAACATAGACAGCTTGCGAACTCATCTTAAAAAATTGTTTTTTGGATGAAGACAGAAGTCACTTTTCTCAGGCAAAAAGTCCTTGTGGGAGCCTGAATACATTACTTGTAGAGACATCACCAGAGTGACCAACATAATGTGTAACACCTACACCATTCACAGATGAGGTGTTGGAGAACGTAGGAGGACAAGAAGCGTATTCATTCATCGACAGATTCTCAAGATACCATCAGATCAAGATAAAACCGAAAGATAGATACAAGACTAATTTTTCTACAGAATGGGGATCCTACCAATACATAGTCATGCCATTTGGACTGAAGAATGAAATATTTTCCAGAGTAGTCATAGCTGCATTTAAAGAATTTATCCACTAGTTTCTAGAGGTATACTTGGACGATTGGACGGTATATAGTCTATTGAAAGACCATGTAGAGGTCTTGCAGATTATGTTAGAAATATGCAGGTAGTTCTAGATATCGTTAAACATCAAGAGGTGCATCTTCAGAACACCTTTTGGGATACTATTGTGCCATATAGTATGCAAGAAAGGTTTGCTAGTAGATCATACCTTGATTGCAGTAATTGTTAACCTACCACCACCAAAAACAGTCTGTCAACTAAGAGTGACATTGGGACACACAAGATACTATAGGAAATTTATAAAAGGGCATGCGCAGATCACTGCACCAATGGAAAAATTGCTAAGGAAAGACACAAAGCTCCAATGGAATGAGGATTGTCAACACGGTCTAGATACACTGAAAGAGAAGATGGTAACCGCACCAATACTAGTATTCCCAGACTGGGAGAAGACATTCCATGTACATGTAGATGCATCGTCCATAGCACTTGGATCTATTCTGGTGCAACCAAGAGCAGTAGAATTGGATCATCCTATAGCATTTTCTAGCAGAAAACTGTCAGAATCGGAGCAGAACTACAACACTACATAGAGGTAAGTCCTAGTTATGGTCTACGCACTTTAGAAGTTCAGAAATTACTTACTAGGAAAACATTTCAATATGTTCACAGAACATTCAGTTCTCAAATACCTAGTCAACAAGCCAGTATTAGGGGGGAGAATTTGCAGATGGCTATTGTTGTTTCAAGAATTTGATTTTGAAGTAATAGTCAAGCCAGGGAAGTTGAACACGAGACCTAATCACCTATTGAGGATCATGAATGGGGAGGAACCTACAAATCTAGAGGATAATTGTCTGTACGCACAATTATTTTCAGTCCATATCATCGACAAATACTTCACAGACATTATTCAGTACTTGAGCACAGGGACTATGCCACATGAATTCAACACAGCGCAAAAGAAAAACCTAGTAGTCTGGGTTGCAGACCATCAACTAATTGTAGGACACTTATACAAAATGGGTGAATAAGATGTGTGCTAGAACATGAAAGACCAAGGATTTTAGAAAAATCCCATGAGGGAATAGCAGGAGGACATTATGAAGGAAAATCTACCGTGCAGAAGGTATTGTGCGCAGGACTATGGTGGCCGACAGTTCATAGAGACTTAAAGGATTACTGCCAGAAATGAGATGTATGTCAGAGGGTTGGTAAACCGAATAGAATGGACGAGATGCCACTATGACCATGGGTAACTTTGCATGTATTTGACAAATGGGCAATAGATTTTGTGGGACCAATTAACCCACAAGCAAAAATGTCAAGAGTGAGGTACATTATCACCGCGATGGAATACATGACAAGATGGGCAGAAGAAACAACAAACAAAGATTGTAGTGCAAAGACAACATCACACTTCTTGTTCGAACAAGTGATCACTAGATTTGGTTGCCCCAGGATTTTGATGAGTGACCAAGTCACTCACTTCATTAACAATACTATTAAGGCTATGACTAAGAAATTTGAAGTTCATCATCAAAAGAGTACACCATATCATCCTCAAGCAAATGGAATAGTGGAATCCTTTAACAATATCCTTGAAAATGAAATGACGATGATCTGTAATGTTAATAGGGATGATTGGGACCTAAATATAGCAATAGTATTGTGGGCATAAAAGACCATGTGCAAGAAATTGACAGGACAAATTCCATTCAGATTGGTATATGGACTAGAAGAAGTGGTGCCACTAGAATGTTTGGTACCCATTCTACGTGTAGCAGTGATTACAAACATGATAGAATGAGGCACAATACATGATAGGCTGAATCAACTGATGATCATGGAGGAAGATAGGATTCTAGCAAGGTTTCACCAAGAAGTAAAGAAACCAAGGGAAAAAGCTTGGCATGACATAAATATCAAGAGGAAAAATTTCAAGGAAGGAGACTTAGTTTTGATGTATCACAGTAAATCCCTTCAGCATCCAGGAAAACTCAGAATGCATTGGTTAGGACCATAAGAAGTAAAAAATGTTACATATGGGGGAGTTGTACAGTTCAAGTATTTAGGAGGAACATAACTCAGAAGGATGATCAATGGGAGTTTATTGAAGTTGTATAGGGACATTCGAGCCCTTAACACTTAAAAAAATAAATGCCACGACGTGTCGGACATCAAAAGATAACAACAGAGATATAGTGCACCGAAAAGAGAACGAGCGCACACATTCGACAATGTTAGCCCGATGGAGACAAGGCCAACGATCACTACAAAGAGGAAACAATGGGCAATATGGATACAGTAAAAGAAGTGCCAACTGACAATGACTATCATAATTGAATTCCAGAAAAAATTGACGGGACATCGCATTAATCGCGCCAACTTGCAACGTCAAGGGAAATCAATGGAAAGTACCCGGGAAGCGACATTTAAATTAAAATGCAATCGCGGTAACGTCTCTGAAAAGCTTCACATGACTCCAATACAAGGAAAGCACGCGGGAGTAGAAAGGTTATTGTGAAATCAGGAAAGGCATAGAGTGATAGAGAATATGAAGTAGAGAGTTAAGGTTGCAGAAGTTGCAGAGGCCACTAAGCTCGGAGAACAACATCCTTACCACCATGGCACCACCCAAACATGGAGAAACAATCCAAACTACTAGAAGACCTCGAAGCAGTGTGAGAGCACCACTAAAACCACAGGTAAGCGAACATCAACCACCTCAGCCTCCAGAAGTCGTCAACGTGGAAGAAATCCCATCGTCCGATAGGACACCAATAATCCCCACACCCATTGTGAAGGAAACCCAATAGACAACACTAGTGGACATGGACATGGATGTACTAGAAGGAGGAAAGGGACAAAAAGAGGATGACACAAGAAACCAAGTGCACCCAGAAAACCCTGAAGAAGCCCCGAGAGACAATGGGACGGCCCCAAACCAGGAAGAAATGGCCACGCTAGAATAGCCATAGGAGGGAACAATGGAAGATGTCACTGATGAGTATGTAGAAGAGAGAACAATGGAGGCTGGAACCTCAAGTCAGCCACCACAGTGAAAGGGGAAAAAGGCAGTAACAAGGTCACCGCGCAAGTAAGCCACCACAACCATTGTCTTGCTATGCATTCCAGAAGGGGTACGTATAACAACAAATATGTTAGGCCACATGGAGAAATTGAGGTACTCAGACCATGACGTGACGTACAAGGACAAGCTCCCAAATTTTTCCAAGTAATTCCACCTACATACTGTGGGTATAGGATCCTTTGGTGAACCAATTAATCAACCAGTTCAGTGGGCAATGGGATTGGCCAAAAATAAGATCCTAGGCATGTTGGAGATCCCGCACTTTGGGAGGGTCTAGTATGCAAACAACTGCATCAAGCAGCTGATGGAAGTCACCCATGGCGGATACCTATGGCTGGAACAACTCGTCTCAATAGACGTAGAGCTCATCACATACATCACAGGGCTGCCATCACATGGTGAGGATCCCATGTAGTTCCTTGAGGAAAAAATGAAAAAGATTGCACTGGCCGAGAAAATGAAGAATAAATATGGTACTGAAATGGGGTCGTGTGAAATCATCATCAAGCGTATTAGTGACGCCGTGATAAGAATGGCCACAAAAATTATGGCATGCAAATTACTCAGGTAATGTTGCAAAGAGGAAGTCATGGTCGGGGTTTCCATAGTTGCAACACAGTGTGTAGAGGGAAACACACTAAGTTGAGCCCCTTATTTGTTGAATATGTTCTTAGACAACTGCAAGGATGCACAGGATTTGGGGACAAAATTTAACTATCCATGGATACTCATCCTGATAGCCTTGATAGGATGGATAGAGCTGAAGTATTCATTCTTTTCCACTAGACCCAATCCCTGCCATAGAGCATGACACTTATCGTTGGGGTCCGCTTCAGACCCCAAGAACAGAAAGGTGAATGCAACCATATTTGAAGGATATCTCAGCAACCTACAAGACAACATCACCAACACTTGAGGGTGACATCAAAATCAATCGCATAGTATTAGGGAATAGCCAACTTCAAAGCCACTAGACATGCAATGTGGATCCAGGCACAGAAAGATCCCGAAAATCAATGGCTACAACTATATTACTGCATCAAGGAGGCAGACATAGAGATGGCCATTAAGGATTGGGATGAAGAATTGAGGATTCTAGTCCTCAATCGAGAAATACCTAAAAAAATAGAGGAGAACTCATACCTACCACTCTATTTAGGAATAAAGAGGAAACATCACAGATAAAGGAGATAGAGCGACAAGTCCACACGACGACCGACTTGTTCAAGAAAGCAGCACAGATCTGGATGAAGCTAGAAGAGGATCAATAGGTCTAGTAGTGGGACCAGGAAGAATAAAGGATAAGCACAGTTATCCAGGACCTCAAGCAGAGGTAGAAGACAATGCCAATCACAGATCGCGTCAAAGGAGTGTAGGATATGAAGAAACTGCATGCAGAACTCATAGTTGCGCAGACATAGAAAAAGGAGCTCCAGACTCAAATGGAACTACTCCAGGAGCATGCAACAAAGGTCATTGCATAGGCAGAGGAAGAAAAAATGAATATGGAACAAACCTAGACAAAGTGCGTAGGGATGGTTAGCGACAACATTGCAGTGCAAGTATTTGAAACACTAAAGGAGAAGACCGCACATGCCTAAACACAAACAACGGAGGTCATGGAGAAGTGCCAAGTGATCACAAGAGAGATAGACAAAGCACACCAGGGTTAGGTGGCTCGGGATGAGACAAATGTCAGTGTTGGGGGCCTGTTGGAAGTAGGATGAATAAAAAAGAAAAGTTATTTTGGGAAGAAAGGAATGCAAGAGGAAAGAGACAACTGGAAGGAAAATCAGCACGCACGCATGCATGGAATACCTAACGAAGCTAGGATTAGGGTTTTCATAATACATTGTAATGGATGGTGTGATCCAGATTTTATGAGAAAAATGAAATGACTATAGATTATTACTAGATGCTTAAAACAGAATAACCGAGATACAGTAAAACTGGTCTTCTATTCAATAAGGAAATAAGATGAAACTGTAAAATGCAGCGGAAAAGAAGCTTGTTGGAATGGTGGCGGCTTATCTCTGAGAAGAGATGTGACAGCTGTGCTCATTCACAAGAAGATGATTATAATGAGGCTCTCAAGGCCTTTTTACAATAAACAAGAGTTTCAAAAACCCTAAACATCCAAAAACCTAACCCTAGGAGATGAAGCGCCAAAAGTCATGTTGGCCCTGTTTGGGTAAGTCAGTACATCAACTTCCCAGGGTCATAAATTTTTGATATGATCTCTATTTTAGGCGTATGATAGCCCATTGGAAATATATGTCTGAGGAATACAACATTTGCATAAAATTTCATGATGAAAATTTGAGACCACGACATACCCCAAAAAACGTCGTTTAGGGCCTCCAAACGACTCCGAAAGTTTGGGACCCAAAAAACTGCTAAAAATAGTAAATTATCAAAATTGCTAGAAAGTTGTTGTTAGCCAGCTGGAAAAGGTGGGTAGCCACAGATATCCACCTGGATCAATCATCCATCCTTAGGAATAAATGGTCTCCATTGTGGTGAGCTCCCCCATCAAATGAGGAAATTTCTGTTGAATTTGGCCCTGGATGAGCCACTTGCCTTGGTGCAGGAGTTGCCCTGCTTTGATGAATTGATAAATATGGATCCTTTGTTGTCAAGTTCCCTTGATCTGTGTGTCTACAATAGATCACTGGATGCCTATTGTATACATTCGGGGTTGAGCTCTATTGGTGTCAGTTGTTCTGCAACATCTGAGGTGTCCAATAATGGTGGGAAATAAGGATGAAGGAGGTCCACGTTGAACACTAGGTGCAGGCCAAGGAAAGAAGGAATGTTGAGAGAAAAAGAATTATCCCCATAGCCTTGGTGATGGTGTACATCCCATAATGGAGTGGGAGAAGCTTTCGATGGGGTCTTGTAAGGTATTATTTCTGCAAGTGCAACCAAACTTTATCGCCCACCTGAAACTTATGTGGAACCCGATGTTGATCATGGCACTACTTGTACTTGTCATTGGACTTCTGTAGGATATCCTGAACCTATTGGAGGATGTGCTAGATCCTCTCAATAAATCGGGTGGCTTTGTTAGCCTCAGTTGAAGCAGGAGAGGAGTCGGTCGAGGTGACCACAAGGGGAAGTACAACATCTATGGGACCCAATGGTTGGAATCCCAACCCCACCTGAAAGGGGTTGTGGTCGGTTGAGCTATGCAGGGCTCGGTTGTAGCTATGTTGGACATAGGGAGGACTCTCATCCCATGTGCGAGGGTGCTTGGAATTATATATGTGCAGGATATGCATGATCATTCGATTTATGACCTCAGTTTGGCCATCTGTCTGGGGGTGGAAGGCCATGGATTTGGTGAGCTTGGTGTCTAGCAGTGACTAGAGGCTTGACCAGAATGTGATAAGAAATTGACTATCCTGATCTGAGACAATGGTTTGTGGGATTCCAAAATGTACCTAGACTCATTCAAAGAAGAGCTTGGCAGTGGATTTTGCTGTGATTCTCTTCTTGCAAGCAACCATAATCGCCATCTTATAAAAGCGATCAACAACCACAAAAACATAGTCATTTCCCCACTTGGTCGATGGGAGGCCTGGCATGTATTCCATTGAGATGGATTCCCATGGCCTGTCAGGAGTAGGAAGAGGGGTGTACAGGCCCTTTTTCTTAGTGGTTGGTTTGGCAATAGCGCAAGCAATGCAAGACCTGATATACTTGTTGACCTCCTGTCAAAGTTTCGGCCAGTAGAAATTTTTTTGTAGCATCACCACTATCTTTTCGACACTGAAGTGTCTTGCCACCCGACTGTAGTGGGCTTCACATATCATCTTCACTTTCTCACTTTATGGAACACATATATGGCCCAGATGACACAACAACCCATCTTGAATATGGAAATTATCGAAAACTGCCTTTTCACCCAATATTTGGTAGGTGGTGGTGAATTCTGGATCCATCTCATAGAGTTGGGGCCATCTAGAGGTCTCATGGCCATAGGAGTCTAGCATTGTGGTGAGTGTTGGAATTGGTGGTCTGCTGAGGCAATCAACGATGCGGTTAGTGCTTCATGTTTTATACTCGATGTTGAGGTGGAATTTTTGCAAGTATGTGGACCACTTTTGATGGTGGTCATTCTACAATTTTCCTTGTGTTCGCATGAACTACAGTGGCTTATGATCAGTGTGGATGACTGTCTCCCTCCCAAGAATTTAATGTCTCCAGTAGCGGCAGGATTTCACAATGGAGTACATTTCTTTGTCATAAGTAGGGTACTTATGAACAACATATGATAGTGTCACACTATGATAGGCCATGGGGTGGCCGTGCTGCATGAGAACGGCACCCACAACATAGTCTGAAGCATCAGTCTCAATCTCAAAGGGTTGTTGTAGATCTGGTAGTGAAAGTATTGGGGTTGAGCACAAGCGTTGCTTCAAATCACCAAACGCTTATTGTTGGGGCTGACCACATGTAAATTTCACCTTACCACCACCCCTAGTTATTTGGCTGAGGGCCTATGGAATATGGGAGAATCCCAACACAAACCTGCGGTAGAAATTGGTAAGGTCCAAGAAGCTTCGAAGCTCAGTGAGTGTGGTTGGGGCTGGCTAGTCACAGATGACTTGGATCTTGGCTGGATCCACATGTATTCCATGTTGATCAATGATGTAACATAGGTAATGGACCCTGTCCATGTCGAAGGAGAATTTTTCAAAGTTGGCGTATAGCTTGTGCTGCCATAGGGTGTGCAAAACCTGTTGAATATGTTGCAAGTGTTCGGCCCAAGTCTTGCTGTAAATGAGAATGTCATCCAGATACACCACTACAAAAGTATTGGTGAATGGTCATAGGATATCATCCATCATCCTCATGAAATTGGTTGGAGCATTTGTCATACCAAAGGGCATGACCAACCATTCAAAAAGGCCTTCCTTTGACTTGAAGGTGGTATTCCATACATCGGTCTGTTCTATTGGGGCCTGGTGGTAGACAGACTTTAGATCAATCTTACTGAAGTATTTGGCCCCCATGATTTGATCAAGGAGGTCATCGATTCGGGGAATCGAGTACCAGTTTTTGACTGTGATTTTATTCAGAACTCAATAATCAATGCAAAGTCGCCAGGTTCCATCTCTCTTTTGTACCATCATAATTGGGCTCCCGCAAGGTGATGAGCTGGGACGGATGTGCCCCTTGTGGAGGAATTCTTATATATGTCACTTGATCTCCTCATTCTCTAACAGAGAGTAGCGATAGACTATCCCATTGGGCAGTGGTGCATTGGGGGTCAGATCGATGGGGTGCTTGACCTGGTAGTGCAGAGGTACCCGGGTAGGTGAGGAGAAGATATTCGAGTATTATTCCATGACCTTATCTACTTGCTTATATTGTGTGGAGAGGTCGGTCACAGAGACCCTAGATGTGGCTATGATTTTTCTCTCATTTTGAGAGTGAATCATGAAGAAGACAGACTTCCCTGTCTAAGAGATGACCTTCCTGCATTGCTTATTAGAGATCAAGGAAATAACACTAGGTGGGACATCCTCGGGTATCCTGTACAATTTCCTGTTCAAAGTAATAATAAAACTACGAGACCTAGACTCATATACAACATGACATTTCCATAAATAAGGTTGGCCCAAAAGAACATCACAAATTTCGAGAGGAGCAACATCACACAATACCTCGTCTTTGAAGGGCTTGATGTCGTATGACAGTCGACACTGTTGGCTGACGCAGAGATCACTTCCTTGGCAGAGCCATCCAATGGTGTAGGGTTGTGGGTGTGGAATTATCATCAATGCCAACCGCTTGATGACCTCTACTAAGATGAGGTTCTTCTGGCTACCACTATTAACGATGAAGTGCAGTGGGGTGCCTTTTACCCACATCTATGAATGGAATAGGCGCTCTCCTTCTTCTGGATCGTCTGGTTCACCATGTTGGAGCTTGGTGGTAGCAACGGTGGCACTGGGTTCCATGTCAATGATCCATATTCCCCTTTCTGGTTCTGAATTAGAGTCAAAATCCGCATATAATTCAGAGGCTTTCACTTCAGCCACCAGCATCTTCTTTGAGTGGCAGTCAGTTGTGTTATGCCAAGGGCTCTTATGGAAGTCGCACCACTTCCCTGTATCTTTCTTTATCTTTTTGGTGTCCTTCTTTGCTTGCAGCTTGGACTATTTTTCCTGATAATGTCCATATTTTCTCTGTCCTTTGTTATGTGGGTTGGGGCCACCCCTTCCTGGCTTTTGTTGTGAGGGGTTCCCCGGCCCAAATTTTCGTGTCTTTTGTTTGAGCTTCTACTCGATTTTGACGACATATCATTAGGTCGCGCCCAAGGATGAGATGTCCAGAAATTCCATTTTGGTCTGGATGTATCTATGCAGGGCACCATGATACTTGAGCATCAAATGTCTCTTTGAATCTTTGATACCCATCTTAGTGCGCAAGGTATGGAATATATTTGTGAAATATGGCATTGCTTGGTCTCTTTCTTTCTGCAGTGTGGTCCATTTGGTATATAAGTCATCATAACTTCTGACACAACAATATTTTTCCTTAATAGTATCCATGAAGGATTCCCAGGCGGTCGTGACTGTAAATAATGAGGTTTCCTCTATTTCCTTTTGCTCACGGAAAGTTTCCCACCAATATTTGACATGGGGAACGACTTTGAGGAGCGCAAAAGTAATCTTTTATCTATTCGAAAAGTTATGGACAAAAAAATACCCTTCTAGTAGATTCAACCACTTGTCTATAACATCTGCGTCTATCTGACCTTCAAATATAGGAATATCAAAGTTTATTTGTACCTTGAAGGGGGTGGTGCCTCTGCTCGAAGAAGATGTGTCACTTGTTAGTAGTCACCAAAGGATTTGCATGAAATTATCCATCATCTCGTTCCTCTGTTGTGTGAGGGTTTCCTGAATCAACAGTTTGAAAGGATATCCTATCCCATCATATTTCTTTTCTCCTTCCATGAGAGGTCAGTTGGGTGTGCGAGAGCTTTTGTCCTCAAGAGAAACAAGTTCGAGACCCAATTCTTTGTACTCGGACCTCGTTGGGGACATGCATTAAGATGACAAGGAGAAGACTGCTCTGATGCCACTGATCTGGATTTTATGAGAAGAAAAAAATGAATAAAGATTATTACCAGATGCTTAACACAGAATAACAAAGATACAATAAAACTGGTTTTCTATTAAAAAAGGAAATAAGCTGAAACTGTAAAATGCAGCGGAAAACAAGCTTGCTGGAATGGTGGCAGCTTATCTCTGAGAAGAGATGTGACGGCTGTGCTCATTTGCAAGAAGATGATTACAATGAGGCTCTCAATGCCTTTTTACAATAAACAGGAGTTTCGAAAACCCTAAACATCCAAAAACCTAACCCTAGGAGATGAAGCACCAAAAGTCATGTGGGCCCTGTTTGGGTAAGTCAGTACATCAACTTCTCGGGGTCGTAACATTTTCATACGATATTTGTTTTAGGCGTATGATAGCCCATTGGAAAGATATATCTGAGGACTACAACAATTGCACAAAATTTCATAGTGAAATTTGTGACTACAACATACCCCAAAAAACATCATTTAGGGCCTCAAAACGGCTCTGAAAGTTCAGGACTCGAAAAACTACTAAAAATAGTAAATTATCAAAATTGCTAGAAAGTTGTTGTGAGCCAGCTGGAAAAGGTGGGTGGCCACCGATATCCACCTGGATCATGGTGAGTCAAAAATAAAAATAAGTAGTACTTAGGAGAGACGGTAGAGATAGATAGGAAGAGTATTGTAAGAAATGCACAGATCATTAAGCTGGTGAGCGAAGGAAGGAGTGAGAAACTTGATCCCGAGGGTTAGATCACAGGTTGAGGATCCTGGTGTGATCTAGTCAGCCTCGTAGGGATCAAGGACCGGTGTGAAAGAGGAAGAAATAAGATTGTAAACATGCGCAGTGTGATATCATTCTAAACCATAATAAAATCCTGAGAGCCAGAACTTTGTGGACGTAGCCCAGGAAGGGGTGAACCACGATAACGCTATGTTGTAGGATTGAATGAATGTCTCTGATTAGTTGATGAATGTTGAATGAATGAAGTGATTAAGTATATCTGGTATTTTACATGCATGCGTAGAATAATTGTTATAACATGATGCTAAATGGAATAAATAAAGGTTGTGACATACAAGCACATATCTCACTCAGTGCCAGGTTGCAAACACCTGAGTATTGTAGCCACCCATAGAGCTATCTCAGGTGAGACTGCACAGTGCACTCTGTGTACTATGTTGCCTTATGGGTAACTAGGGGGGGCGATAGTCTTTAAGGGATTTGTTTGGGAAGATTCTTGGTTATGAACTGGGTTCAATCTGTAATGGTAAATGGATAGAAGTGAATACAAAACCAATAGAAATCCTGAGCCCTACCAATAATTGTACTTCTCAATTAGATATTTTCAACAAGCTACTAAACTCCCCAAATAGATATTGTATGCAAATTTTGTGCCCTGGGGAATTTGACACATCAAATAACCACCTCGGGGCTTGTAAAGATTTTGGCGCTTCCCCTCCGAGGGTTAGAATTTTAGACCTTTAAGGCTCTTAATTTATGTTAAAAGGCCATTCTTGCATCCTGTTGTATTATATTTTTACGAATGAGCATAGTTGAAATCTCTTTCTCTTCAGAGATAGGATACCACCATTATAGAAAATTTGTGTTCTACAATATTTTGTTATTTTAATCATTAATAGAAGTTGGGTTCCACTATATTTATGTGTTATATGCTATAGTTTTGATTGTATATCATTTCATTCTCAATATAATCCATATTAATGGTATCATAGTAGTATGTTCCTTGTTATTCTTGGTTCATGTCCCAAACGAGGTTAGGGTATAGACAGCTAGGTCTCGAGCTAGTTTCACTTAGGGACAACCACTCTCAATGGCCCAAGCAACCTCCCATGGTGAAATAAAAGAGATATGATAAGGCAAGAGATCCTTTTGAACAAATTATTGAGCAATCCCTTGTGCAACAGTGGAACAAGATAATGGACAACTTCGCCCAAATACTTTGATGATAGGAAAAGCACCTTCAACAAGTAGACATTTTGGAGGTGTGACACCCTTTAAGGTACAAGTTAACTTTGATATATGCTTATTTTAAGGATAGATAGATGAATATGCTTTAAAGAAATGGTTGAAGCTATTATAGGGGTATTACTATGTTCAAAAATTTTACGACACTGAAAAGATCACCTTCGCTATCCTTAAATCTCTCCCCATGTCAAATATTGGTGGAAATGTTAGGTGAGACATAACGAAGACAATTCTATGGCATTCGGGATAGGACCCACTTGGGAAACCTTTGTTGAATCCATCAAGGAGGATTTCTACCATGTCTAAAACTATGATGATCAATA
>ML799981.1:82338-96867 GCA_009831015.1 Picea engelmannii | reverse complement strand
TTACTACAACACTAAGTGCTTTTGGAATTGAGCATATATAGTGCGCAGCTATCTTTGAAACAAAAGACTTCCCTGGGTTGATAATTTATGTTTCACTTGGTTGTTTGAAATTAATTAAGCAATTATAGTGACCAACACCTATAAGTATGGTTAGAGAACCCATGCTTATTTGTCGAATAATGAGATGAAGGTCAGTGATTTTTTTAGTGAAACTATCCTATATTGATAATTCTTGTCATTCCATTTCCGGTGTTATGTGGAACGTCACATAAATCCTCACGGTTAGAGAGTTATGGCCATGAGAAGTTGGAGAACCCAGGTTTGGGTAATGGACCCAAATTTGTTTGATAAATAACGGTATGCGTTTTGATATATTTTTAGGTAATACTATTATACATGGATATTACATGTCATGCCATTTCTGGTGGTATCTGGAACATCACATAAATCCTCATGGTTTGAGAGTTATGGCCATACGAAGTTGGAGGACCTTCACATGTCATCTAGAAGCCCCAAAAGGTCAAAGTCATCAAAGTGGTTTAAGAGATTTTAGAAGGTAAATAACAAAGTGAAGTGATGAGTGTACTATAATTCAAATTGAATACAAAATAAATTATTTAAATAATAAATTTAATGGAGAAATTAGAAGTGGGTTAACCCTAAAATAAGGAAACTGGGCAAAGTGACCTAGAAGATGTTTTTAAGGAAGCTACTTGGAGAGTGTTGGACCTTAACCAAGTTTTGAGGAACACTTGGTCATACTTGACCATTTTTTGGGGACTTTGACAGCCTGACGAAGACAAAGTGAAAAGCGAACTGGATATTGCGAAAGTTAGGCCCCTTTTGGGCCCCTTTTTGGGTTTTGGGACAATGTAATGGGAAAGGGATGTTGGCCCATGGATTCTACCCACGTTTAGGCCCACTTTTGTATGTATAAATAAGTAATCTAGGCAATGTAGGAATGTACATGAAATAGGTGCATCTATGTGATGAAGGATAAGTGCTAGTAAGGTTTTGTAAGTTCTTTGTGCATGACTATAAAGGGCTTGCAGAGATAAGTGCAAGTTACTGTGAGAAGTTATAGAAGGCTTTGTGTTATAGAGAAAAGAAGAAGGATCTAGCCAGCTGTGTAGATCTTCTGTCCTATGCGAAGAAGGGTTTTTGGTGGCTCTGGGATATAACCGATTGAGGACACTAATAAAGAAGAAGAGTTGGTGGATGTAGCCCCAGGGGAGGTGAACCACGTAAATTTGTGTGCTATGCTTTGTGCTTTGACTCATTGTGCTTATATTTTCTTTGCTTTGATGTATTTAGATAGATCTACTCATGCTTGGTGCTTCTTAGATGCATTTGAATGTTAGATCTGACATGTATGAGGATGCTTAGTGTTGAGCTACTAAATCTAATCTATTTTTCTATGGTTAAGTGTTGAGATATCTTAGATCTAGTAAATGATGTGATGCTCTGTGTTGTCTGTGAAGTATAATAAAGGGTGAATATTGATGAATGACCGATGCTAAGTGATATGTAAGTGATACGATAACAAATCTGTGTCCCAGCTAAGGTTGCAGACACTTGATTCTTGCAACCACCCCTGCCTCTACCTCGGGTGAGACTTCATATACTTCACAGGTGTTGCCGAAAGGGCCGATAGTTAGGGCTTTGTTGGTGCACTCTTCAGTGTTGAAACCTGGGCCTACTCCTATGCCAACAAATGGTTCCATTGTTAGGATTTGAAACTATGATTTTTGGTGATCCAGGTGGATATCGATGGCCACCCACCTTTTCCAAATGGCTCAAAACAGTTTTCTGTCCATTTTGGCAATTTACTATTTTTAGCAGGTTTTAACTTCTGGGGCCATTTTGAGGGTCCAAATGAAGTTTTTTTGAGATAGAGGTTCTCAATGTTATCCAAATGCATGATTTATCTCCCAAAATGAATCTCCTCGAAAATACCTTTCCAACGAGCTATCACACGCCTAAAATGGAGACCGTATGCAAAAGTTATGACCCCGGGAAGTTGATGTACTCACTTACCCAAACGGGGCCCACATGACTTTTGGCGCTTCATATCCTAGGGTTAGGTTTTTGAATGTCTAGGACTTTTGGCATTCCTGTTTATTGTAAAAGGGCCTTCAGAGCCTCATTGTGATCATCTTCTTGTGAATGCGAGTAGCCGTCACATCTCTTCTCAGAGATAAGCTGCCACCATTCTAGCGAGTCTTTCACTCTGTACTTTTACAGTCTCTGTACATTTCTCTGATTAATAGAAATTGTGTATTACTGTATATCTATGTTTATGGTTGCATCTCTGATACATTTCTGTTATATTATTGAATATCTGCAATATCTCTGTGCATTTCTTTATTATATCTCCGCTCTCATTTCGTGCCAAAAATAATACGGATCATTGGTATCAGAGCAGGCTGCTCTTAATCGTTTTTCAGTGCATGTCCCCGACGAGGTATGAGTATAGCAAGTTGGGTCTCGAGCTTGTCTCTCTTGAATACAATCGCTCTCGCACACCCAAGAAACCCTCAATGGTGGAAGAAAAGAAAATCGACGGAGCACACGATCCTATCAGTCTATTGCTTGAGCAAGCTCTCACGCGACAGAGGGACGAAATAATGGAGAATTTTTCCCACATACTTCAATGCCTGTCGATAGCATTAGGCGCATATTCATCAAGTGACCACTTTGGAGGCACCTCGCCTTTCAATGTATAGGTTAATTTTGATATTCCCATATTTGAAGGTCAAATAGATACAGATGCCCTAGATAAATGGTTAAATATGCTAGAAGCTTATTTCTCTGTTCATAATTTTTCAGACAAGGAAAAGATCACCTTCGCACTCCTTAAGGCTCTCCCCCATGTCAAACATTGGTGGGAAACTTACTGGAAGCAGAGTTCCACAGAGGATTCTGGAATATATGGGGTCGAGCCCACTTGGGAATTTTTTGTGGATGCGGTAAAGGAACAGTACTACCCTGTTGGAAACTATGAGGACCTGTACATGAGATGGACCACACTACGGCAAGAGAAGGGCCAATCAGTTCTGGAGTTCACCAATAGCTTCCATACCTTGCGCACCAAGCTGGGTATCAAAGACTCTGAACGACATTTGGTTCTGAAATATCGTGGAGCTCTACACAGATACATCCAAACTGAAATGGATTTTCTGGACATCTCATCACTCGGTGCTGCCTATCGATATGCTGTTAAAATCGAGAAGAAATTTAAGCACCAGAACAAATGGGAGTTTGGGTCTGAAAATCCACAATAAACAAAGTATGACAAATACAACCCTAACAAACAATCTCCCGAAAACCAATCCAAGCCATAGGAAAAGAAGGGTCACGGGAAGACAAAGAAGGACACCGGAAAATGGTGTGATTTCCACAAAATCCCCTGGCACAACACCGACGAATGTCGCTCAAAACAGTCATTGGTGGCCGAGATCAAAGACAAGGACCCGAACCCTGATTCAGAATCTAATGCTGGTAAAAGACAGATCATCGACGCAGACCCCACTGCTATTGTTACGATCACAACAATTCAACCAGAAGAACCAACAGATCCAGAAGAGGGGGAGCACCTTTTTCATTCACAGATTTGGGTGAAGGGGACCCCGCTGCATTTTATTGTTGATAGCGGAAGCCAGAAGAACCTCATCTCAGCAGAGGTAGTCAAACAGTTGGGATTGTCAACAACACCACACCCGCAACCATACAGCATTGGGTGGCTTCGCCAAGGACGAGATCTTCGTGTCAACCAACAATGTCGATTGTCATACAGCATCCAACCCTTCAAGGATGAAGTATTATGTGATGTTGCCCCACTGGATGTCTGTGATGTTCTCCTGGGCCAGCCATATATGTGGAAACGCCATGCTATCTATGAGTCTCGACCCTGTAGTGTCATTATTACTCTGGGGGGTCATCTCTACAGGATACCAGAGGTAGTTCCAACTACTTCCCCACCTAAACAGTGCCGCAAGGTAGTATCTCATACTACAAAATTCATCTTCTCCACAATCTGTTCAAAGGGTGTTTAGAAGGATACTACAGCCACCACAGCTTCGACCAAAGCACCTTCTATCCAACAGAAGCAGGTAGACAAGGTTACAACAAAGAATGAAGATTCCTTCTTCACATAGTCATATAAAATAGCCAGACTGGTTAAAAAAGTCCAAACCTTCCAGCCATGAGTTCTTGACAGATTTCCACAAACTAAGCAGCGTGACTTCTCCAGCAAGACAAGCAGCTCACCAAGATGCAGATTCAACAAATGTTTTTCCCTCTCCCCTGGGAACTCAACGCAATGGAGACCATTGCTTCCTAAGGAGGGAGGATTGATCCAGGTGGATATCGGTGGCCACCTACCTTTTCCAAATGGCTCAAAATAGTTTTATGACCATTTTGGCAATTTACTATTTTTAGCAGGTTTTAACTTCCGGGGCCATTTTGAGGGTCCAAATGAAGGTTTTTCGAGATAGAGGTTATCCATGATAGTTGAAGGAATAATTGAGCCCCCAAAATGAATCTCCTTGAAAATACCTTTCCAACGAGCTATCACACGCCTAAAACGGAGATCGTATGCAAAAGTTATGACCCCGAGAAGTTGATGTACTCACTTACCCAAACGGGGCCCAGATGACTTTTGGCGCTTCATCTCCTAGGGTTAGGTTTTTGAATGTCTAGGACTTTTGGCATTCCCGTTTATTGTAAAAGGGCATTCATAGCCTCATTGTGATCATCTTCTTGTGAATGCGAGTAGCCGTCACATCTCTTCTCAGAGATAAGCTGCCACCATTCTAGCGAGTCTTTCACTCTGTACTTTTACAGTCTCTGTACATTTCTCTGATTGATAGAAATTGCGTGTTATTGTATATCTATGTTTATGGTTATATCTCTGATACATTTATGTTATATTATTGAATATCTGCAATATCTCTGTGCATTTCTTTATTATATCTCCGCTCTCATTTCGTGCCAAAAATAATCTAGATCAGTTGGGAACTAAGGAAGAAGAATCTTTGTGCAAAGATTCATCCTAAAACTGTGGAAGTTGTGTGCATAGATCTATTTCTCTAGTGCGCAGTGTTTTACTCGACCTGTGAATCTTTGTTCCAGGAATAAGGTCAGATCTAAATAAAGGAAGGATAGATCTGAAGAAAAGAAGCAAGATCTGAACACTTTGTGCTCTAAGAAAGGTAAAGTGGAAGTTTCTAGAGAAAAGAGGTAAGATCTACAGAAAAGAGGTAAGATTTGTAAGCTCCATGCTCTAATAAAGGTAATAATAGTTAAAAAGTTCTTAGATCTGAAAGCTTTGTGCCCTCTAGAAGTAAGATAAGTGGAAATTTTTGTTTCTAGAGTATGGATCTAGGTATTTGTGATAGATTGTTTCCTAGCTTGAACACTAGGGTATTAATAGATCAAAGAAAGTCTAATATGAATAGATTCGATAAGAACAATAATAGATATTTTATACCTATGCATAAAAAGAATGTTTGGACTAACAAATGGATGCAAGATCATAGAAATAATTTTTTGCAGTCTAGCTACCACAATCCTAGTGCGCAGTACAGAAGAGGTTGGGGATAATTTAAAAGAAAGAGAGGATTAACCCTATGTTACAGTTGCAGAAGACTGGGACATCTAGCTAAGGAATGCCCTGGTGGAAGTCCTAGTTGTCTCTGTTGAAAATCTTTAGACCATGAAGTGTTGGATTGCCCTAGAATGATTTCTAATCTTGAAAGAATGAATCTGAACCAGGGAAACCCTAAGACCAATCCCGAAGTGTCAGAACCCCAACAAGAATAAGAGAAAATATTAATACAGATGCAAGAAACCTTGAAGAAACATAAAGATGCCCGATTATCATAAATCTTCGAAGAAAAGGAGAAAATTGAAGAAAGAATAGGGGACTTCGACATTGACTATGTCCTTGATGAAGAAACACAAGTAAACATTATGCCAGAAAGAACTTGGGAATCTCTAGGGAAGCCTACCATGATTCCTTCATTGGGAGGAATAGGACTATTCAGAGGAAAACTAGTAAACTTATGTGGAAAGGTCGCTCAGATACCTGTGACCGTCAATGGAACTTTGACAGAGGAATATTTTGAGATTATCAAATTTATTGGGGAAAATGCCCCGTTTACTATGTTACTTGGAAAACCTTGGAATGAAAGAGATCAAGCTAGGAAGAAGGAAGAAGAAAAGGTTTTAGAACAACAAAGACAAGAGTTAAAAGATTTCATGACCAGAAGGATTGCACAGTTGAATAAAGAAAATGAGGACAAATAAAATCTACTTAGCGCTAGAAGCTCAGATATCAAAGTCATAAAAGAATTAGAGGACCCGCAAAAGACTCGAGTATCTGTATCTGAAAGAAACAAAGTAGTAACCCTGAGTCATGGGAGAGAACCTCAGCAACGCGAAGTAACTATGCCAAAGGAAAATAGGAATCAGAACAGAAAAAGACAGACTGAGTTGAAGATTACTGGGAAGAAGGCTAGAAAGTTAAGTAATAAGAGGGCAAAGATTGAAAAGTTACAGGAGATTCCAGATGGAACATCGCAGAAAGAAAACTTGCAGAATAGGAGCTTCACCGAGATATTAGAATAATGATCTATGGCATTTCGCCATGGCGAAGTCATATAGTCGTTCGAGGAAAATATAACCGTTCAACTGCCGCTCTGAATGGGTCAAAAAACACTTATGGTTCACCACTAGACCATTAGACCGTGTTGTAATGGACAGAACATAAGTTAATGCAACCTCATACCCATTGAAAGAAGACCATTGCTAAATTTACTACTTAGTCCATCGCGCCATGCACTGAGAATACTTTTTGCTCATTGAGAATTTGTGCTCGAAGCCTAAGATTACTTCACCCCGTGATCATTGCCTTATTCCCATATCGTTCACTATAGTCTCTAAATTCAATTCACACCCGAGCCAAGTTGACCCGAGCTTGTATGTCGGACGAGCTCACTATTGCTGAGGAAGTCATTGAAGAATTTTTAATTGACTTAATGACTGAGAGAGTCATGTCGAAGCGAGGATTCTCTACAGGAGTCCAAGCCTCATCAATGAGAGGAGTACATGCCTCTCCTTCCACTGCTCATGCTGGTCCATCACAATCGACTGATGAGAACTAGACCAAGCACAGGGATGACATCGCAAATGCCAAGCTTATCCCATGCATTTTACCTCCTTACTTACCCCCTCTAAGCATTTCCATCAACCGTGACAGTGTACCTCGATACTTTGAGTACACCTTGATCACCACATACCTTCCGAAAGGGGTGCACGTAGTTCATGCTGACCAAGATAAGATCACAGCACTGCAATTTAGTGATTTTAGCCTTGGCGATCGTAAAGTTTACAACATGTTATCCTCGCATAAGTACTTAAACAATACCAAAGGAAAGAATTCTAAGATTGTCCCGTAGTCCTGGACTCAGAACCTCGTGCAATCCACACTTCTTAATGTGATGAAAATCCCACACTTCGGTAGACACCAGGAAGTCAATGCATGCATCAAACTATTGTTGTCCTGCTACCATCGAGGATACTTATGGTGGGATTGTTGCATCACTGTGGATCTGACCTTGATCAATCGGATCACAGGGCTTAGCATGTAGGGCCCTGACCCACAGGACTTTTACCCTGGAAAGACCTCAAACTGAGCCTTAGCATAGAGGATAAAAGAAACATATGGAGATTTCCAGAAAGGTACGAGAGGCTACAAGGTAGCCTCTATCCAGAGTGGTGCAGTGCGCCTTGCATGTCAGTTGATCACAGGTAAGCTAGTATGCAAGAACAGACCAACATAAGTAACCGGATTCGTAGTTGACTTCGCGGGGAAGTGTGCAAAGGGACTACATATGAAATGGGCACAGTACCTCATAAACCAGTTAGATATTGATTGCAGAGAAGCGCAAGACCAAGGGTATGAATTCCACTTTAGTTGATTGCTCATACTCATCGCTTTCATCGCCTCAGAGCTACCAGAAGGTGCCAATTTTCCAGAGATTGAACCCTTCGAACCCCTAGCCGTGAATTTTTGTACATTATGGTACTCTAACAACATGAACAAGTAGTGGTAGTCTAATGTCATCTTCCATGGCTAATACAACCAGTTGAAGAACGCAATCTAGTCTACACCACTCCTTACCCCAAACACATTGTACATATTTAGACCCTTGATCAAATTCAACACAAATCACCACTTCACCTACATCACAGTGCGCATTGATGAACATAAACAACAGCTCTAGACCTACTACAAGTTGACAGAAGAAGACCTGGAGGAGATTACCAAGGAATGGTTGGCAGACTTCCTTATTACAACAGACCCCGTAGACATGTCCAATGTGGATAACCCTGAAGCTATACTTGATACACTTGGACCAAGTAAGACTAATAAGTAGGGTGAAATTCAAGATATCCATAGCACATCCACAAAGACTACTTCGATTTCACCTGCGCAGGGAGGTGATGGTGAAGAACTAGAAGGCACAGAAGTTGACCAAAACAAAGTCAAGGTTACTCTGCCTAGAGAGGAGGAGGATCCCTCTAAGAAAAGGAAGGTTTCACCTTTGAAACCTTCCTCTCGAAAGAAACCTAGAACCCCTGTAACCAAGATGAAGACGATTCTCACATTAGATGATTTCAATTTCATCATTGCAGCTGTCGACGATGCTTCACAAGAGGTAATACAGAAGAAGGAGGCAAAGCAGGAGCAGATGTGAACTCCAAGGGGTGAAACAGAGTGAACTCCAAGGGGTGCAACAGGAACTTCATTCTAACCGTTCAGTTGCCACTGTGCCCCTGACATTAGGAATAGTAGAATTGGGAGATGAGCCAGCTCAACTCCACCAGATTGCCGATAGGATTGAAGCTGACCTTCGACGAGATCAAGAAGAGATAGCTCACACCACCCATTCCTTGGTGTAGGCACAGGAGGATCTTCTAGCACAATGCAGTAACACTAAATGAGAAAATATCTCCCTACAAGCAAAGTGGGATGAAGAGAAAGCAACGCTACAATAGAGCAAGGACCAGTTGGCAGCAGAACAACTAGAGGTGAAGGAATAGATCAACAGAGCACTTCACTCTGTGATAGTCATAGAAGTCAGAATTGAGGAACATGTTCCACAACAGGTGGCACAGCTTGGAGAAGTGATCTAGAAACTTTAGAAGCACATAGTAGATATGGAACTTTGTGCCATGCCCGGGACTCCTCAAGAAGTAAGAGATCTAAGGGAAGCAACTACATGTAGCACA
Organism: Picea engelmannii; assembly: GCA_009831015.1. Lineage (NCBI taxonomy): Eukaryota > Viridiplantae > Streptophyta > Pinopsida > Pinales > Pinaceae > Picea > Picea engelmannii. Next base: position 87,570 of record ML799981.1, on the reverse strand, counting down.
GTCGACCAATTAAAAACCTTTTCCTTAGAATACAAACAGCTAAGCGCTAGGAGCGCCCAGGCATATGAGAACCTCACAGACAATCTAGAGTTGTAGGTATTAGAGGCACAACTCCAAGAAGAAAAAATGCATATAGACACACTACAGGCACAGTTGAAGGCCTTGACCCCAGTTGAAAGGATGAAGAAATTTCCAGAACAACACACCGCCCAACAACAAGTACACACACTGCAAAGTAAAATCATGGAAGTCTCTCAATGACTTCAACCAATCCAAGAAAAGGCATGCCAACTCTTAGTTGAAGTTGAAATCCAGGGAGACACACTAGAACACATCGTCACCATAGCAGAACAATGCCTAGAAGGGCTAGTAACCGATGCAGTGATCCAGGAGTTCACTAAGCAAGAGGTTGTTGCACTATAGCAAGTCGAAGCAGCTTGAGCCAAGATCAAGGCATTCAAGGAAGAATTAATCAAACCAGAGTGACTTGGGACAAGTCACAGGTGAGTGTTGGGGGAATGTTGGCCCTTGACCAAGTTTTGAGGAACACTTGGTCATACTTGACCATTTTTGGGGACTTCAACAGCCTAACTAAGACAAAGCGCAAAGAAAAGCGGAGATTGCGGAAGCTAGGCCCCTTTTGGGCCCTTTTTTGGGTTTTGGGACAATGTAATAGGAAAGGGATGTTGGCCTATGGGTTCTACCCACATTTAGGCCCACTTTTGTATGTATAAATAAGTAATCTAGGCATGTAAGAATGTACATGATCTAGGTGCATATATGTGATGAAGGCTAAGTGCTAGTAAGGTTTGGTAAGTGCTTTGTGCATGACTGTAAAGGGCTTGCAGAGCTAAGTGCAAGTTATTGTGAGAATTTATAGAAGGCTTTGTGCTATAGTGCAAGGAAGAAGGATCTAGTGAGTTGCGCAGATCTTTTGTCCTATGTGAAGAAGGGTTTTTGGTGGCTCTGTAATGTAACTGATTGAAGACACTAATAAAGAAGAAGAGTTGGTGGATGTAGCCTCAGGGGGGGTGAACCACGCAAATATGTGTTCTATTCTTTGTGCTTCGACTCGTTGTGCTTATATTTGCTTTGCTTTGATGTACTTAGATAGATATACTCATGCTTGGTGCTTCTTAGATGTGTATGAATGTTAGATCTGACATGTATGAGGATTTTTTATGTTCTAAGACTTTTGCGACCATTGTTTTGTTCAGAGAGTTCTTTCGGATGAGGATGCTTAGTGCTGATCTACTGAATCTAATCTATTTTTCTATGGTCAAGTGCTAAGATATCTTAGATCTAGTAAATGTTGCGATGCTCTGTGTTGTCTACGAAGTATAATAAAGGGTGAATATTGATGAATGATTGATGCTAAGTGCTCTATAAGTGATACGATCACAGATCTGTGTCCCAGCTAAGGTTGCAGACACTTGAGTCTTGTAACCACCCCTACCTCTACCTCAGGTGATACTTCATCTTCTTCAGAGGTGTTGCCAAAAGCGCCGACAGTTAGGGATTTGTTGGTGCGCTCTTGAGCGTTGAACCCTGGGTCTGCCCCTGTGCCAACAGAGAGTATAAATAAGAGGAAAGGCTCTCTCATTTGATTCACACTTGAGCATATTGAATATTTATAGGTTTTTGAGGTAACCAAAGGATATCTAAGCCGAATTTATGAGGGAAGGTGAAGAAAAGAAGGTCAGAATTCAAGTAAGGATAAATTCTTTTGATGATGCTTTCTAAGGTATGTTATTTACAGGTCATCTCACCATTTTCTCAATAAATGTTTTTCTAGAATGATTCCGACCCTGAAATTTTTATGCCATTGAGAAAACATATACAAGTATTTGTGGTAAAAAATTCATCTTGTGGTTCATTGTATTGTTGGAGTTACAATCCATGGAAAATAGGGTTTGTGGCTAGTCCTGAAACTAGTCTAAAATAGGTGTTTCGTGTAAAAATGTCATAACTTCTTCATAACGGATCCAAATTAAGCAAGAAAAAATGTGCTGGTTAGAGTACAATCTGTAGTATGTTTTGTAACAGTTTCATATCAATTAAACAAACATTTAGTGCGGGACACACTCTACAAGGTCACTCTCTAGAATAAGCCATAATTCAACAAGGTATGTCACTTTTGCTATAACTCCTTTTTTGAGAGGTTCCAAGTAGTGACACCTGGAGGAATTGTATAAACCACACTGAAGAACATTGTTTATCAGTTTCATATCTTTATTCATTATAGGTACAAATTTATGATTATTTCAATTTAGGGTTGTTGACTAATCCAGAACTAGTCATGTGAGACTACAGAAAAGTTCGATGAAAATGCTAGTCTTTTGTTGTTAAAGTTAAGGAATGTTTGCAGGTATGTGATCATATATACTAGATATATTACAGAGTTACAAATCATATTTGGATGATGAAATTTTGGTTAAGGTACATGTTGGGTACATGGTTGAGACAAGAAATTAATGAGTTGGAACATACATGAGGTGTACAGTTGATGATGTTGGTACATATTAAAGAGTCATAGTTGATGAGTAGTTGACACACGATTGGTACATACTCGGTACATGGTTGGTTTCACTTGTTTATGGTACAGGTTGATTACAGGTTGTTTGGTATAGGTTGGTGCATGGTTGATGCACTTGTTTATGGTACATGTTGATTACAGGTTGAGGTATAGGTTGATGTTGGTTGATGCATGGTTCAGGTTTATTGGTACAAGTTTACAATGGTATATCTCATAGTGATAATGTGACAGTGGTTCCATCATTCTACTTCTACTTCAGGGTGGTTGGACGGGGAAAGGACAGGTGGTTGTAGCCACCTTTTGGTTGTAGCTGAAGAAGATAGGGGGTTGTAGACTCCTTCTAGTTGTAGCTAGAGAATTGGGGATTTGGAGCTTCCCTCGGGTTGTATCCTGAGAAACCAGGGGGTTGGAGCCTCCTTCCAGTTGCAACTAGAAAACAAAGGAAGTTGGTTCTTCCAATGAATGTAATTCTTCAAGACATATAAGAAAAAGAATTGTGGTTTTCTCCCACTTTGGGTTTCCACGTAAAACACAGGTGTACTATGTATGATTGTTCATTTGTTCATTTCTTATTACTGGATGATAATTCTATATTTACGTAACACTTGGATTATTTGGTTAAAAAGAATATATTTCTCTATTAACGATTCACCCCCCGTATCAGTAATCCAACAATTGGTATCAGAGCAGGTTCCTTTAGAAATCAATTTAACCACTAAAAGGTAGATCATGGAGAGTACCAACTTGTATAAAAATGGAATACCACAATTTGATGGACAAAAGTATGCTTTTTGGAGCACAAGGATGAAGACATATATACAAGCACATGGATTTCAATTTTGGCAATCAATGATAGATGGATACATAGCACCAACAGTTCCACCAACAAATGACAAAGAAGTGAAACTCGGTGAGAATAATTCCAAAGCTACAAATGAACTTTTGAATGGTCTCAGTGATATGGTATTCACCAAAGTTGCACATTGTAAATCCACTAAAGATATTTGGGACAAGGTTCGAAATATTTATGAAGGATATACAAAAGTCAAAGAAACAAAGATTCAAACTTACATAGGTCAGTTTGAATAGATAAAAATGAAGGAAGATGAGAATATTCCATCCTACTTCTTACGAGTCGATGAAACATTGAATGCAATAATAGGATTGGGAGAAGAAATCAAAGAATCTGTAATTTTTCAAAAGGTACTAAGATCTATTCCTATGAGATTCAACCCTAAGATATCAGCACTAGAAGAAAGATTAGATTTGAACTCAATAAGCATGTACGAACTTCATAAGAACCACAATAGAATAACAACAGTCACAGAAAGGAACCTCAGAAAAGGACATGGATCAGAAAGCAGGATCAGAATAGAAATGAAGAATGCACACTCGTTGTACAAGCTAAGCAGAAGAAAAGTGGTTGGTATGTTGACAGTGGATGTTTAAAACACATGACAGGTGATAGAGACAGATTTCTTACATTATGAAAGGAAAGAGATGGATCAATCTCCTTTGGAAATAATAATTCAGCCAAAATCATTGGAAAAGGCACAGTCTGAATGGGGAACAAGAATGCAAAGACATAAAATGTTCTACTAGTAGAAAATATGAAACATAATCTTCTAAGTGTGATTCAAATGTGTGACCAAGGTCATAAAGTTACTTTCGATTCACAAAAGTGTGAGATAAGAAAAGAAGGTTTAGGAAAATTGATTGCTACAGCTGTAAGAACTTCAAGCAACATATATGTGTTAAGTGAAATTGGAAATGAAAAATGTTGTTTAGGAAAGGAAGATGAAAGTTGGCCATGGAACAAAAGAATGGGTCACATACATTTTGAAAACCTTTTCAAAGTCAGCAAAAGAGAATCAGTCAAAGAAATGCCCCATATCACGAAACCAACCAACACTTTATGCAAGCATTGTCAACAAGGAAAGTAAACAAAGACCAGATTCAAATCAAAGGAATATTCAATGAAAAGACCACTAGAAATTGTACATACTGATATAGTTGGACCAACTACAACAAAGGGATTAAATGGTGAGAAATAATTTATGGTGTTAGTTGATGATTATACAAGAATGACTGCAGTTGATGATTATACAAGAATGGCTTATAATGAGAAAACTTCAAGATCTACAAAGAAATGGTTGAAAATGAATTGGATTCAAAAATCAAATGCTTGAGATCTGATAATGGAGGAGAATTCACTTCAAAGGAATTTATGGACTACTGCAAAAAACATGGAATAAAAAGGCAATTCTTCGTTGTTAGGACACCTCAACAGAATGGAGTTGTTGAAAGAAAGAACAGGACAGTACAGGAAATGGCTCGAACAATGCTAATGGATTCAAAATTGAGAGATTTTTTTGGACACAGACAATGCATACAACAGTTCACATTCAAAACAAATTAATTCTCAGAAACAACACTGACAAAAATCCTTACGATCTATGGAAAGGAAGACCAGAAAATGTGAATCACTTCAAAGTTTTTGGAAGCAAATGCTACATCAAAAGAGAAGATGGAAAAATGGGAAAGTTTGAATCCCATGTGGACAAAGGAGTACTTTTTGGGTAATCAAGTACAAAGAAAGCATACAAGTGTTACAATCTGAGATTGAACAAAATTGTGGAAAGCATCAACGTAACAATTAATGAAACAGACAGACCAAAATCAAAGGAAGAAGAAAA
>ML799981.1:33734-61817 GCA_009831015.1 Picea engelmannii | reverse complement strand
CTTGATTGAAAGGTGCATGCAATTGAAAATACTAACACCCCAAAATTAAAAGGGATCAATACATAGACTGTCAATGAGAGGTGATCTAGCCATGGTGTGTAGGAATAGGCCTAGCACCTTCAAAATTATCATTCTCCAAATATCTTATACAAAATTTACAAGGAAATTGTACTAGGACTAGACACGGGCAACAATGACCTATGAATGGCGCCAACGTTGAAATTTTTTCAAAGTGTTTCTGAATGCATTGAAATTTGACACGGATAGACTATTCTCATGACTTGACAATATCGGAGGGTTTTTGGACTCAAATTTGACTCACACACCCACTTTCTTCAATCATCAATTCATCATGTAAACCATAAACCCTAATTTAGTGGAGTCATCGATTTGTCAGGTTTTAGTGTTCCCAATGAATGGATGCATTGTTGTTGACATGGAATGGGACATTAATTGAACTTAGACTAGATTGAAAGGTGTGTGCAATTGAAAATACTAACAACCCAAAACTAAAATGGATCAATACACAAACCAAGGAAATTGTACTAGGACTAGACACAGGCAATAATGACCTGTGAATGGGGCCATGGGCTTACAATTCAACATCCCAAACCTCTTCAATATCTCAACTATGTACTTCTCGTGACTCGGAAAGATCTCACCATTAACATTCTTGTAGTATAGGTTGGTATCAAAAACACTTTTTCTGAATCCCAAACCCATAAGGTGTCTTGTTTAGGGGAAGACTTGAAAATTGGGGTCATTTATTTGACCAATTAGTGAGATCATCAAGGTAAGCGTGGGATAAATCATAAAAGACATAGAACATTACACACTAAAGTTATAACATGGTAGGTGAAGGTTCCCCCAATGTAGTGAACATGGTCTTTCATTATCTATGTGAGGTCATTGGGGTGCATGCATCCTACAGGAGAAAAAAGAATCTATGACACATTGTATCCCATGTATAGTAGGGATCATGCATGGCGTCTAGTATGTCTTCATCTGAATGGAAAATGGGGGTTGTAGAGGTTAGGTCATTATAGGATGACAAGGCTTGTGGGTGTGATTTTTTTCTTCCATTTATGTCACATGTGCATGATAAATCATTAACCATGGAGGGGTCGACAAATGTAGAGAAAATGTAAGTGAAATGTGACTCTAGTTGTTAAGTTTCTGTTGATTCATCTTGACAAGGTGAGATTATGTTAATACCTAAGAGTGATAATTATAATATATATAAATAATGCTAATACAAGGTGAGATTATGCTAATATAAATAATGTATAATTATAATATATATAATAAACCAAACCCCAAAAAAAATTCAAACTTGCACGCAAGGAGAGCACATGAGGAGAGTCGAGGAGAGAATAGGAGATTCAAGGAGAGATGAGGAGAGAACATGATCCAGGTGGATATCAGTGGACACCTACCTTTTCCAACTGTCTCAAAACAGTTTTCTGGCAATTTTGGCAATTTACTATTTTTAGCAGTTTTTAACTTCCAGGGCCATTTTGAGGGCCTAAATGAAGGTTTTTCGGGATCGATATTATCAATGATAGTCAAAGTCACAATTGAGCCCCAAAAATGAATCTCCTTGATGATACCTTTCCAACGGGATATCATGCACCTAAAATAGAGATCGTATGCAAAAGTTACGACCCTGGGAAGTTGATGTACTAACTTACCCAAACGGGACCCACATGACTTTTGGCGCTTCATCTCCTAGGGTTAGGTTTTTTGATATATAGGGTTTTGGGAATTCTTGTTTATTATAAAAATTCCTTCAAAGCCTCATTGTAATCATATTATTTTGAATGCGAGTAGTTGTCACATCTCTTCTCAGAGATAAGCTGCCACCATTCTAGCAAGTCGTTCACTCTGTATTTTTACAGTCTCTGTACATTTATTTCATTAATAGAAATCGTGTATTACTGTATATTTGTGTTTATGGTTGCATATATGATATTTTTATGTTATATTATTATATATCCATGATATCACTGTGCATTTCTTTATTATATCTCCACTCTCATTTCATTCCATAAATAATATGGATCAGTGGTATCAGAGCAGGCTGCTCTTGGTCGTTTTTCAATGCATGTCCCCGATGAGGTCCGAGTATATAAATTTGGGTCTTGAGATTGTCTCTCTTGAGGAAAATTTCTCTCTCACACCCAGGAAACACTCAATGGTGGAAGAAAATAAAAGTGATGGAGTAGACGATCCTATCAGTATGTTTCTTGAGCAAGATCTCACGCGACAGAGGGATGAAATGATGGAGATTTTTTTCCACATCCTTCAATGCCTGCCAATAGAAACAGACGTGTATTCATCAAGCGACCACTTTGGAAGAACCTCTCCTTTCAAGGTACAAGTTAATTTTGATATTCCTGTATTTAAAGGATAGATAGATGCAGAAGCCCTAGACAAATGGTTAAACCTCCTAGAAATTTATTTCTTTGTTCACAATTTTTTTGAAAGATAAAATATCACCTTCACACTCCTTAAAGCTCTCTCTCATGTCAAAAATTGGTGGAAAACTTACTGGGAGAAAAGTTCCACAGAGGAGTCTATAATATATGGGGTCAAGCCCACTAAGGAAGTTTTTGTGGATGCGATAAAGGAACAGTATTACCCTGTTGGCAACTATGAGGACCAGTACATGAGATGGACCACACTGCAGCAAGAGAGGGGCCAAGAAGTTCTGGAGTTCACCAATACCTTCCATACCTTGCACACCAAGATGGGTATCATAGACTCTGAGAAACATTTAGTTCTGAAATACCGCAGGTCTCTACACAGATACATCCAAACTGAAATGGATTTTCTGGACATCTCATCACTCGGTTCGGCTTATCGATATGTTGTTAAAATCGAGTAGAATTTTAAGCACAAAAACAAACGGGAGTTCAGATCTACAAATCCACAAAATTCAAATTATGAGAAAGATGACCCTAACAAACAGTCTCCCGAAAACCAATCCAAGCCATGGGAAAAGAAGGGTCATAGGAAGACAAAGAAGGACATCGAAAAATGGTGTGATTTCCACAAAATCCCCTAGCACAACACCGATGAATGTCACTCAAAAAAGTCATTGGTGGTCAAGATCAAAGACAAGGAGTTGAATCCTAATTCAAAATCTTATTCTGAAAATACTGGTAAAAGACAAATCACTGACGTAGACCCCACTACTATTGTTGTGACCGCAACAATTCAACCAGAAGAACCAACAGATCTAGAAGAGGGGGAGCACCTTTTTCATTCACATATGTGGGTGAAGGGGACCTCGATGCATTTTATTGTTGATAGAGGAAGCCATAAGAACCTCATCTCAACAGAGGTCGTCAAACAGTTGGGATTGTCGACAACACCACACCCACAACCATATAACATCGGGTGGCTTCGCCAAGGACGATATCTGTGTGTCATCCAGCAATGTCGATTATCATACAACATACAACCCTTCAAGGATGAGGTATTATGTGATGTTTCCCCACTGGATGTCTGTGATGTTCTCTTGGGCCAACCATATATGTGGAAGTGCCATGCTATTTATGATTCTCGACCCTGTAGTGTCATTGTTACTTTGGGGGGTCATCTCTATAGAATACCGGAGGTAGTTCCAAATATTGTCCCACCTAAAAAGTGTCGCAATGTAGTATCTCATACTATAAAATTCAGCTTCTTCACAATCTATTCAAAGGGAGAATAGAAGAATACTGCAACCACTACAGCCTCGGCCCAAACACCTTATTTCCAATAGAAGCACGTCGACAAGATTGCAGCAAAGTGTAAAGATTTCTTTTGCACACATGCACCTCATGTAGCCAGACTGGTTAAAAAGGTCCAACCCTTCCAGCCACATGTTCGTGACAACCTTCAACAAGCTAAGCAGTGAAACTTCCCCAACAAGGCAAGCAGCTCATCAAGATGCAGATTTAGCAAACGCTTTTTCCTCTCCCCTGGGCACTCAACGCAATGGAGACAATTTCTTCCTAAGGAGGGAGGATTGTTTCAGGTGGATATCAATGACCACCCATCTTTTCCAACTGGCTCAAAATAATTTTCTGGCAATTTACTATTTTTAGTAGTTTTCAACTTACGGGGCCATTTTGAGGGCCTAAATGAAGGTTTTAGGGATCAAGATTCTCAATGATAGCTGAAGGAATAATTGATCCCCCAAAATGAGTCTCCTCAATGATACCTTTCCAATAGGCTATCATGTTCCTAAAACATAGATCGTATGCAAAAGTTACGACCTCAGGAAGTTGATGTACTAACTTACCCAAACGAGGCCCACATGACTTTTGGCGCTTCATCTCCTAGGGTTAGTTTTTTGGATGTTTAGGGTTTTGGGAATTCTTGTTTATTGTAAAAAGGCCTTCAGAGCCTCATTTTAATCATCTTCTTATGAATGCGAGTAGTCGTCACATCTCTTCTCAGAGATAAGTTGTCACCATTCTATCGAGTCTTTCACTCTGTATTTTTACAGTCTCTGTACATTTCTTTCATTAATAGAAATAATGTATTACTATATACCTGTGTTTATGGTTGCATCTCTGATACATTTATGTTATATTATTGGATATCTACGATATCTTTGTGCATTTATTTATTATATCTCCGCTCTCATTTTGTGCCGTAAATAATCTGGATCAGAACACCATGAGTAGATCTGAGGATATCATAGAAGGAGTAACTCCCCAAAACCTAACATATGTGCAAGGGCACATCGGAGAAGGAGATCAAGAGAGGAGGAGACCAATCTAGAGGTTGTGTGGAGGAGACTGAGCTAGAGGGCACACTGTGAGCAAGCTTGAGAATGGTGAGTGGTAGTTCCACCAATCCCACCCAGAATTTTTGCATTGAGAAATGGTTTCGCCAAGTTGCCTCTATTTTTGTTTTCCCCTTGTATACCAAAAAAAAACATGTTTTGACTGTGTGGAGCTTGGAAAGGTCAATTTCAATCTCATTTCCCCCCCCTCCCTGCCTCGATGAAAGAAAAAAAATAGAAAATACACATGTCTGTCATCCAAAATGGACCCTGCAGCCTTCTCCTCCTCACTATTCTCACGATCCAGGTCTGTCCACATAGGCGTTGTCTACATAGGAATTGTTTACATAGAGTTGTATGTAGAATGTTGATTAACCAACTATCCAACTCCATGTTCTGGGAGCTTAATGCCTTTGATAAGATCTTGACTAACCCCACGATAAATGAGATAATATAGGGCCTTTACTTCCATTTTAAAAGAGTCTTTTTTTGGATGGACCCTAAGTGTCCCATATCCTATGATTCACTCTTGTTGATAGGCAGGAAGACTAAGGCTTTGCAGAGTGTCTCAGAAGCGTAGAGGAAAAATTTCCTGAAGTCCATGGCCTTGATCATGCCTATATTTCAGGGTCATTCAATCATGTCATAAGATTTCCCAAAAATCAATCTCAATGAAGAGGGTGTTGAAATCAAGGAAACATTTGAGGGTATTCCATAAATTTTTCCCCTTCAAGAAATATCACAGACAACCTTCCATCCAAAGTCAACAAAATTGAAATCCATTTTTTAGAGTTGTTGGTGCCTCATCCTATAACTGACGACAACGTTAGGAAATCTGGAGATGTCATTGGGGGGCCCAGGAAGAGTTATCTTTTATTTTTAACAGCTTGCCCACCCTGAAATTGGCTCAACCAGAGATAGGGTCCAAAAGCTAGAAGAGAATCACACGTCTTGCAATGTCTGGTGCTCCCTCGACGACCCTTGAAAATATGGAGGACCGAGTACCATCCATGCCCGATTGTACTCATAACCGCATCAGGTCTCCAGGGTGAACAACCTCTAGTAAATAGAACAATGTAGGTAAGGTAATTAGGAAAAATGGATGTGTAACTTTGGGAAAAGGATTGGCTCTAAGGGTTGGGCCTAGGGGTCTACGTCCTCAACCCATGGGCTATCAACAGTCTTCCCATGGGACTTGTTGTTCCAAGGTCTGTACTTAAGGCTTAGAAGTACAATGTCTAGGCATCCGAAAGCGGGTAAAGGGTGGAGAAGAGAGAAACATCAACCTTCGGCAAAGGAAACTAGGGAATATTTCTACGTCGGCATTGTCTAGCTTCCAACTGTTCCTGGATGGTTATATCTTGTTCAATCACTGCCCATGAACGTTCGAGTTCAACCTAGGTAGTAGCTGTTTTAAGAATAGTATCGAAAATGTTTAAGGCAATGTGCACTTGATTTGATAATCCGGGTTCGATATTGGGTTGTGTTGGTATAGGGACAGTCATGGAGGAACAGTAAAATAAGAAAAACTTCAGAGAGAAATTAAGTGTTGTCTCAATTTGGTCGTATAAAAGAGAATTTACGGTTTTCGAAATAAAACAGGGTGCAAATCAAAGGCTCTTTCTTGTAACTGAGTTATATCTTAATAAAATGTATGAGATGGGAGAAAAACATTTAGTTTTCTATCGAGTAAGGCTCCTATCAAGGGAGAATCTCACCTATAAACATGAGAGGAAAACTGTGAGGAAATAACCTGATGTAGCATAAAATATATATAGAATTCGGAAAGTGTTGACTGGTCTTACACCTGCTGATAGCTAGTTCAGAGGAAAAACAGTAAACAATTATAGAAAACCAAAATTCATTCGCTATAGTAGTGGTCATACTAAATTATAACGAAGCATTCATCAGTTATGAATATGAAATGAAATAAAATATGAGATACAAGAAAACAAACTCATAACACAGTCGGGATGGAATTGAGAATCTTCAGATTTGCTTGGTATTAACTCTCAAAATGTAAAAACTCTGTTACAATCGACACAAAAGGTCCAGCCCATTTTCTTTCTTTCTATGGTATATTTATACAGTTTTACAATAAGACGGAATCTCAATCGTTACAAAAATTTCAGTTATGATAGGGAGGAGAGCAATCGCTTCATTTCTTCTTCTCTGTCTTTACTTGGTGCCAGAAGTTTGTCCTTGCGCGTGCTCGGTACAGGTGACACATATTTCAACCAGCCGAGATACCAGCCTTGACGGTTCTTCTTGACAGTTGGACTCAAAAGAGTAACAATCTCGGGCTAATTGCGGCAACCTGTCTTCCATCTGTCTGTCTATGATGTCGATAGCGCATAATTGCGTGCTTGGTTTAATCATACATTTGTTTATTTGGACTATGTATGCCATAGTCACTTGGGAGATTTCGGCCAAATCTCTTTCCTCTTTGTCCTTTAAATCAAGCAAGATTTTTTCCATATTCATTTGAATCAATGTCTCGGCATTACCTCCGCTTTCAATGCCTAGCAGATTGCCATCTATAGAACTAAAGGCCTCTTCTAAGGAATTCGTTACCCTTTTGGCTTGCAGCTTGCCTTCCACGATGCTGTGCTCCCATTCTTTTAATAGAATGTTTCCTCTGGTCTTCTCCAAAACGGTGAACCTGGAAGTACTTCCTGAATCCCTGTTTTTTGTGGCTATCACAGCCTCTTGGAAGGCGACCTGTGCTACTCCAGCTTCCCTTTCTCTAGCAGTTAAATTCTTCAAAACTTGATTAACCAGCAAGCAGTTGTCCCGAATCTCCTCTACCTTGCCAAGTAAATTTCGTTGGGCCACAGAGACTCTGCTCTGAATCTCCATCGCTTGGGACTGAAACATACCGATATCTATCACTTTTCTTTCGGCGATTTCCACCCTAGCCTGCGGCTATTGGATCAGATATTTTTGCTAGATCGCTTGTATCTGACCATCCCGAACCACCAGCTGTGCTTGTTCGAGCTTAGTCTTGAGCAGCTCTATCTCATTTTTATCAGCCAACCTTGCTTGCTCTATACCTACACTCGCCTGGTCTTTGGCAGTCTCCGTTGTTGTGGCGAGTCTAGCTTCTAGGGTCTTGATGAGGCGATTCTTTCGTTTCAGCTGGTTTTTCAAGACCCCGACTGAAAATTGATTCGTCATGGCATATGCTTCTAATGTCCCTGCTATTTCAGTCATGAATTGTTCATTCCTCTTGTCTTTTCCATCAGTTATAACTTTTTATTTCTTGGTCGTTGACTCTCCTTCCTGATAGAATTCCCTCTTTACCACTTCCTTTCCCTTCTTATCGAAGAAAAACTCATTTGGAGGGAGTTACTCTACCCTTATAGGCCTCAACTCTTCATTGAAGATCAATCCTGCATCAATATTTCCCTGAGTCGACTGCAAGGGGGTAACTGATGTGATAGGTTCTCCGATCTGCTTCACTGATTTTCTTGGAGTAGTAACTAGACTCTGCTTCTTCGGTGGGTCGGGAGTCTTTATCTCTGCTTTCAGAATCTTAGTTTTCTCTTCCTCATCCTGGTGTTTTTATTGATTGGGAGTCGCATCCTTAGAGCCTTCGGAATCTTTTTGTTTCACCTCCGCCATACTCGGACTCTCACCCCGCAACATTGTGGGAAGACAATTGTGTCAATGTTCTTGGAACTTCAGAACATCGGCTCTTTCCTCGGGTGCCAAGGTTTGTATCCGAGCTAGAATCTCGGCATAGGAACTTGTGCCTCATAAAATTTCATCCAAGGGTGAATTCTCGTGCTCGAATCTCTTGAGCCCACAACTGGCCAAATGATTGCTCACGACCCTTTGTGGATCGTGTTTCTTGTATTCAATGAGGACCAAATTTAGGTCTTCCAGGGTTGCTGCCTTAGCCTTGGCATGCTCGAAATCTAATAAAGAATATGAATTTAAATGAATAGGAAAAGGTGGTCATACATTCTTTGAGTATCCCTTAAGCTCCTTGCTTATACCACCGACTATTGTTTGTCTGGCAACCTCAGGACAAGCTAGCTTGTCAGGAATGAACAATGGCAATGCATGTGGGGGAACAGAAGCCTCGAAAACTCTGAGATATGAAAATTCAGCTTCTACATACCAGTCAAATATGTTTCTCATATTTGTCACTATATTGTCCGAGATCCTGGGTGGTGGGTGACCGAAAATAGTGACATGTAGAGGCACCATCACCCAGTTGAAGATTTCGTATACGAAATTTGCTGCTTTGTTTTTTCATAATTTTGAATGATAGATGTGTATGGGCTCATCCTCTGTTGGAGTACAACTCCAGCTCATCAAGGGAAATGGTGTTAAAAAACAAACGGCGTCCATAATGTATGTAGACATAAAAAATGAAGCAATTTTTCCGCTTTCTTTCTGCGCCCGATACTCTGTGACCCGACTGGTTAGGCTGTCGGACAGCATCTTCACCCAATCGAAGGAACAACCTTTGGAAACATGAAACATTAGAGGCACCCATGGAAGAAAGAAATGTGAGGTGTCCTCTCTCCCGTATAATCTGCATGTCATCATAGCTACATACTTGTACTACGGTTCTAAAGAAGCTATTGAATATATACCATGATTGTCTGCCCTGAACTTCGCAGAGTACGAAACCCAATCTTTTATTAAGCTAGACATGGTTTTATCATACTGCACACATTCCTTCCATTTGAATTCGTCTAAGAATTCGGCACCATATGTAAAGTCGGACGTTATGGGCAACTTATACATGGCTTGCAGATGTTCAGGCCTGAAAGTCCCGATGGTGACCTTTTTCTCATTCATGATGGTTCTGGTTGGTATGTCCACATGGTCTAATGCCCATCGGGCCATATCATAATATGGAAGTAGTCGTGTCCTGGCTTCTTATTTGTGCATTCCGGATTGGATGACGATCTTATACTTGGTGGTTATATCATCTTTTTCATTGTCACTGGAATCATCGGAATAATCCACCAATTTAGCCTGCAGAACATCGGAAACGAAAGACCAGTTCGGGACAGAGTTGACACTTCGAGGTGAAGTATCAACAACGTTGTCTGAGCCTTGTCTCGAAACCTCAACACTGGCTTTGGATGCTTTTCGTGGGGCCATGACTAGAGATTCTGCTTTATCTCTTCTGTGATAGAAATACGTATACATACAGAAGTTAGCTCGCTCAGAGATTGTGCTCTGCATAGTATAGAAATGCATTTGTCATAATGAAAAACAGTTCTATATATATTCGAAAACTCGGTACTCTTTTAGATGAAATCTGTCAAATCATGCTTAGAAATAAATTTAACCATAAAAACCCGAGCTTTATTCATCGATTCTCCCCATTTCCTAATTAATGCCATAAATTTTGGTGGTTTGAAGTGTCAGTTGGCATATGGAAGAAATAAGGCTACCTCGTGAATCGTGCAAGCATCAAAAAGTGGGATGTATTGATTTAGCTTAATTAATCCGGTTTTACCAATGTTAATTAATCTTTTGCCACTCGTTGTATCGGGAATTTTGCTTTAACCTTTTGAACCTCTAACCCCTGAAATTGCAATGATTGATTTTGATTAATAAAAATGTAATTATGATTAGGAGATTAATTAATTTTGTAGTTATTTATATTCACCGTATCACGACTCGGAGCTTTGAAGGTAAGTTTTCGGGAAGTTTGCATGCCAAGCTGCGAAACCACGATATTGCGATAATACGACTTAATTAAAAGGGAAGATAAACTCAAATTAAGTGATTAATTAATTATGTTCATACCCTTATCATGATTTCGCGAGTCGGGGTTTAGACAGTATAACTTTAAAAAAAGAAAATGTCGAGTGGCGAATTGCCAACAGAACGTTACCATGGTTTAGCATTTACTTTTAACCTTGACATGGGTTACTAAAATAAGGACTTCGTGTTCTCCGCTATCGGGGCTACGACAATAAAATTTTGGATTTGGTGAACACTGAGGTGCGAAAACCCGATGACTTTTAATCATGGTTTAGGAAAACTTTACTCCCATTACTGCCCTGGGTAAAAAATTGAAATGATTTTGTTGTTTTGTTGCTCGGGACATGTGAACTATGTGATTTATAGCATCCGACCTACGAGATCCCAAGGTAGAACAAAAAGAGGAAACATTTTTACGAAAGGTAGGACTCACCTCGAGAGTACAATAATCATTGTTGTTTGCATGATAAAGCTTCAGAGATTTTGAAACCACAGACGGAAAATACGAAAACCATCTTTCGATTTCGAGCATTAAAAATGAAATTTGTGACAGGCTAGAAAAAACAAAGGTGGCTCCAACATAGGCTCCAACTAGGGATCCCTCTTTCTTGTAAGGTGGGAAGAACAATAGACCACGTGCCAATATTGGGTAAATGGAGTCAATAGCTTCAATCAGGCGAAAAGGTTCCTGAGAACAGGGTATCGAAGGGGGAAAGAGACTTCGTTCTTTACCTTGAAAATATTTTTCAAACTCAAATACTCTTTTTAAACTTAGTTGTAGTCCCTTTCATGACTTTCCCTTTCCCGCTACTAAATTCAGGTCTACTTTAAGACAATCAAAACAGTTCTAGGAGACCCAACAGATCTTGCGGCTATCAGCTTGCATCAAAAGAAGAAGATTATATGTTTTTAATTGGGAAGTCTTGTCTGAACTTGGGATGTAGATCAGGTTTTTAAAAAGAATTGGTTACCGGAGTAGAGTGATATTCATGTATAACAGCCTTACAGATATCTCAGATATTGCTTCACTGCCAGCGAGCCTGTTCAATACCCCGATGAAGTTATCTAGCCCCTTTTACTGAATTTCCTTTCACCACTTTGGGATATATTCATGCATTTAAATGCTGAGACGAGGGAAATCATTTCTAAATTTCCTTTCATCATCTCTTGGACTAGGTGGGGGAAATCATTTTTGAATTTCCTTTCACCACCTGTCTTATAATTTTCTTTTTAGAGCATGAAGATGGGGGCAATCAATTTGTATCAGGGCTGATATATGTGTAATATTTTGCATTATAGGTCTGACAACTGACTTTCATTACTCGGTACCAACCTTCCCTTGGCCTTCACAACACCTTCATTCTCAAGGAAAAAAGGGAAAATAACTTTCTTAGGGCATTCTATTTGAGAAAGCTTCAATCCTCCGATGTCGTTGAAAAACCTAGGAAAGTTAGGATCACTTTAAACGTTCCTTCGTTTAGCAGGGGATCGAGTAGTTGTGAAGACCCCCTTTCTTTCCACAATCTGCTTTGAAGCTCACGAGGTTGAAACGAAAAACTCTTATCCCTTCTTATATGAAACGAAAAGATGGTGACTTTTTAAAAGGCAAACCCAAAGATAGAAAGGATGCCAGGTAGTGACTTACTGACTGAAAATAAAAAGGTCAAAAATTCAAAACTGACTCTTGTAGATATTTTCGGCGATACTTTACTTTGACTGACTGCTTTTAAATTGGGTGAATCATTTAATTTGTCTTAATTTTTCATAGACTATTAAACCAAGAAACAACTCTGTTATTTATCAGTTTAGTTGATGTTGTTGTTTGAGTGAGGTGACCTTGGTTTTCTTTAATAGTCATTTAGAACATGTCTTTTGGGAAATCTCATCTTTACCTATTCATTTCAATTTATTTGCGCAATATGAAATTTCTTAGGTATCACCTGTTTAAGTTGATTTATTTCTGACACCGACTTTCAATTTACTTCTCCTGCTTGTTTTGTATGCAGCTGGAATCATGTAAGAGGCAAATACGAAGATTATTGGGGCTATTTGAAATGTGTCGAAAGTTCATGAACGAAAAAAAAAAATCAAGAGAAATGTTTAAATGAAAAATATATATATGTACACAAAATATATATAAAAAAATTATTTTTTATTTTTTTTTATTTTTTTTTAAATTTGGCGACTGTTACATCATACAATGCTTCAGATATCGCTCGTTGACAAGAGCATTGAGGACTTCACCGTCTATATTTTCTAGTAGGAAATAAATTTTTCCTTCCAAAGCCGAGACCCTGAATGGCCCATACCAGAGGTGGTCAAATTTACCATGTTTTGATGCTTCTTCCTTTCTTTCATCTCACCTTAACACTAAATCACCTGGGAGGAAATCTCTATCCTTTGCTTTGCAGTCAAATAATGCCTTCATTTCATCTTGGTACTTCTGCATCTTTTCATCTACTTCGACTCTATGTTGTTGAACCTCGATCAGTTGATTTATCCTTTTGGTGACATGATTGGGTTCTTCATTTTGATCTTGCCATAACTTCATCACTGGGAGTACTAGGTTTATAGGTAGTATAGCATCGGTCCCATATACCATCTGAAAAGGAGAAATGTCGATTGACCTTTTTGTGCTAATGCGATTCGCCCACAATGCGTATTTTAAGTGCACATGCCAAGACCTTTTATTTTCATCCAATACTTTCTTGATTATATTTACCAGGCTCTTGTTAGATGATTCGGCCAATCCATTTCCCTGGGGGTAATATGTTATGGAATGGCCAAGAACGATGTTATACTTCTGACAGAAGCTGATCATAGCCATAGATTTAAAGGCCTGGGCATTGTCAGTAACTATCTTTCGGGGGCACCCAAATCTAGACAAAATATTGTCTTCTAAAAAATCGATTACCACCGATTCTGTTGCCCTTTTGGTTGGAATGGCTTCCACCCATTTAGTAAAATAATCTGTTGCGGTTAAGATCCACTTGTGTTGAGCACTAGAATGGGGATTAATCTCACCTACGAAGTCTAGACCCCATTGTTGAAACGAGGCTTCAGATTTGACTAGAACTAAAGGCAGTGCCGAGAGCTTCTGTTTACCTGCAAATAGTTGACAAGGGTTGCAGGCACGCACTTTGGCATTAACGTCCGAGAAATTTTTTGGCTAGTAGTACCCAGCCCTCAGAATATTGTAATCTATAGCTCTCCAAGCATGATGCCCCCCACATATTCCCTCATGAAATTCATCTATAACCCGTTGAGTTTCTGATTCGACTAGACAGACTAGCAGGAAACTGAGTGGATCTTTCCAATATAACTAACTTTTGGTGATACAATATTTAACTGCATGGAGTTTTAAAGTCCTGGCTTTAGATGGTGATAGCTCATTTGGGCATTTTAGAGTTAGCAGGTACGACACTATGTCTATGTACCAGCCTGATGATATGAACTTCTCTTCGATCTTGTTTGGACCTGTTTCCTCATTCAGCTCGTTTAGGTTCGTGTCTTCGTCGCCTTCCTACAGGCAATTGATATCTAGGGATCTGAAATTCGACTCAGCTAAGAGTTTGGCCAGGCCTTGCCCTTTTATCAATTTGGTTGGTTTGACTTCCAAATCAAATTCTTGGATTTTGGTGAGCCATCACCCTCTTTTTCCATCGTTATCTGGTTGTACCAATATATCTTTCACAGAACTGGTAGGCACGTACACAATTATCTTTGAGTGTAGTACATACATTCTGAATGCCTTTAATGATTTTACCATGGCGTAAGCCTGTTTTTCTATTATATCATACTTCAGTTCTGCGTCTCTAAGGCTCTTGATGAAAAAGGTGATCGGTTGTTCGAATCCTTCTTCGTTCTTTTGTAGGAGCACCGCGGCGATAGTGTGTTCAGAGGCAAATGAGAAAATAAGAAAATCTTTAAGATAGTTTGGGCTCGCTAAAACAGGTGCCTCGCTTATGAATTTCTTAATATGTGCGAATGATTCTTTGTCCTCGGTTGTCCATTTTACTTCGCTGTCCTTTTTCAACATACATGTGATCAGTTTTACAATTTCAGTGAAATTCGGGATAAATCTTCGTAAAAAAATTATTTTACCTAAGAAAGATTGAATTTCTTTTACATTTCTGGGAATATTTATAGTATCTATTGCTTCAATCCTCTTAGGATCAATCATAATTCCATCCCTAGATATGATATGACCCAACAACTTACCTTCCCACATGGCGAAATGTGATTTCTTTGGGTTTAAAGATAGACCAAACCTGCGACATTTTTCAAAAGTCTGTTTGAAATGTATCAAGTGTTCTTCGTTAGTTTTAGAGAAAACCGTCAAATCGTCGAGGTAAATGACTATGAACTTATCCCTTTCTCCTATGAAAGAGATGTCCATAGCACGTTGGAATGTGGCCCCTGCATTCATCAAACCAAAAGGCATTTTGTCGTACATGAACATACCCCATGGTGTGGTGAAAGCAATTTTTTCTCTGTCTTGTTCATTCATGGCGATTTGATTATAACCAGAGAACCTGTCAATCATAGACATTCGGTTGGCTCCAACTACCTTTTCTAACACGTGGTCCATTTTGTGCAGCGGATAGTTTTCCTTGAGAGATGACTTATTTAAGTTTCAGAAATCCACACACAGTCTGATTTCCCCACTCTTTTTTTCTGACCGGGACCAGGTTTTCTACCGAGTCTGAATATCTCAGAGGTACTATTATTTTTGCATCTAAAAGTTTCTTAACTTCCCTTTCGATCACAGGTAACAAAATGGGGTTGATCTGTCTAAGATTTTGCCTAAATGGTTTGACCCCAAGCTTTAAAGGTATCTTGTGATCAATTACGGAAGTGTCATATGTTCTTAACTCATCATAAGACCAGGCGAAAACATCCTTATACTGTCTAAGTAGGTCTTTATACTTACTTTTTATTTCGGGAGGGAGGAACTTGGATATTTTTACCATCTTGGATTCTTCTTCAGTTCCTATATCATAGTCCTCCACTTCTTCTGGTTGGGGTTGTAAAGTGGATTTTACAGGTACATCATTCTGATCAAAAAGACTTTCTAAAGGAATCAATCCTTTCGGAATCTGGTTGTTTATAAGGACCAACATACGATTATCCGCAATTTTTTCTCGGAAATATTTAGGATCTTCCCCTTCTTGCATGATCCATATTGGGTCATTTTGATTTTCTTGGTCTTCATGCGTTTCGAAGAATTCGCCCACTTCTTCAAGAAATTTCTTAATTTGTTCGTCATCCTCAAAAACCTGCCAGTGCTGGATGTTGTCTGGTATAGATGGTCTTTGTTTGATTTCTATGTGATACTTCAATTTGAAAGTCGTAGGAGGGGAGAAGGTTGAAGCTGATTTAGACAATGCATCAACATGTAAATTCTCTGTGTGTGGGATGAAGTGAACATTTACGGACGAGAAAAAAATTTCCATCAGATCCCAGGCACAATTCCTGTATGATCTTAATCTGGGATGCTTGGCTTGGTACTGTCGATTTATTTGTTTGACTATTAACTCTGCATCTCCATATACCTCTAAGTTATTTATTTTTAGCTTTTTGGCATCCTCTAATCCTAAGACCAACGCTTCATATTCACATACGTTGTTAGTGTAATCTATATCCCACTGCAGTCGGTAGGAAAAAGGAACAACGAACTTACCTTCAGGAGCCACTAAAAGCACTCCTGCACTGGCCCCTTCAAAAGATGAGTCACCGTCAAAATACATTTTCCAGACACTGGTGCTACACAGATCCTCTGTCATGTAACTTGACTCTTCTTGCTCTATATCGTTTTCCTCCGGACAACCATCTAAACCATAATCAAAAGACAAGATACAATTTCCCAGATCTTGGTCCGCAATGTAAATAGGGAAATTGTTTTGGTTTTGAGGGTCGCTCACTATATATGCTAATCCCGTTTCTTTGTACAACCGAGTAAATTGACCGCCAAACACAGGAATTGTGGAAAAAGTCATATCCAATTGAAGGGAACCTCCCAACTTGGCTCCCCATGACCTAGACAACAGTAAGCCATACTTAGGGGGAATATCTGCAATAACCACATCCATCAGGATACTCTTAACCGGGACCTGTGCCAGGGTAACTACTAATTCCTTTATCATTCCCATACATTTAACCCTTCTCGAGTCAAAAGAGTAAAGGTATCCATAAGGCCTGGTGATCTAAAGACCCAATTTGTCCATGATAATCTTAGGCATAACGTTATGGGAGGCTCCGGAGTCTAACATGCAATTATGTAGCAATTGGTCATATACATTTAAAGTGATATAAAAGGGAGCAATAGTATCTTTGACCCCTTCAAAATGCGGACCAAAAGTGATGTTAGGTTTGTCATCTTCTAGGTTTAAAACGTCAGACTGGCTTTCTTGCTCTGAGACACCAATCACTTTGGTAATTTGCTTCCGATAAATGGGGTTTTTAGCTAATTCTACCAGATGGATTGGTATCTTAATTTTATTTATCTTGTTTTCAAAACTGAAAGTTCCACTCACCTTGTATGTTTCTTTGGTTGAGACTTTTGAATCCTTCCTTTCCAATTTATTCATCTGGACCTCTTTATTACTCATGGTCTTGGTTGAAGGTGTAATTTTATTAGCCGTTTCAGTTCCTTGTGCTTGGGGCTCAACTTTTCCCATTTCAGACCCTTGTGTGCTTAACACTTTCTCTTTGTCGTTGGGTAATAAGGTCTCTTCCAGAGTAGGCTCATAAGCTTGACCTCTTTGGAGGATTTTCTTGGGTTGAGTAGTTGAGGTGGGCTTACTCTTAGATCTTAAGTTATACTTGGGTTGGATCTCAGCCATTATCATCTCAGTTTCTTGTTGAGATTCACAAAGATCAGTATGATCACTTTCTTCACCCTTATTCGACGATTGTTGAGTGTTTAGAGATTTTTCATAATCTTCTCGAGTCAGATATGGTTGTGTGCATTCATCACCGAAGTTCATGACATCATTATCTGAATCTCCGAAGTCTTGAAAATCGTTCACTCCTATAAAATTTTCGTTCTTTAAGGGAGCTTGTATTTTTTTATCTTCATTTTTTATTTGTCTTTGCTAGTTCGGGGGGTTGGGGTTCCTCTTGAAATCCTTTTTGGGGAAAGAATCATCTTTGGCCTGTTCGAGCTCCATTCTGGATATTTTATTAGATAGTTCTTTAATTACTCTGGCCATATCGTCTACCCTATCATCTGTAGATCTATTAGACCCTGACATACCTACTTGTTCTCTAAAGCATTTAGTCTCCCGGTTTGTCATTTCTACTTTCGCTTTAAGCTTACCAGAAGTCATCATATTAGACTCAATTTCTACAGCATCATCTTGCATTTGGTTTAGGGTGGCTCCCCTTATTTCTCGCAAAAGGAGTGTGAAATACGGCTCAAAAGACCCTGTGAAAGTTACCTTGGCCGCGGGTTGGGACGGTTTAACCTCGGCTAGGATTTTGTTATACAGTTTGTTAAATCTTTGAATAAATTCCATGACTATTTCAGAATTCTTTTTTCTTAAAGACCCAAATTCGGTTAAATAATATAAGTGGTCCTTTCTTTCGCCCCACTGTCTGAGGAAAGCATCTTCTAAAGCATCGTAAGACAAGATAGATGTTGCAGGTAGACTCCGAAACCAAGTTCGGACCTGGCCTTCGAAGGTTTGAACAAGAATCCTTGAATATACGTCTTCATGTTCGATACCTAAGATATATTTGAATTGATCAAAGAAATTAATTTGTTCGGCCGCAGTTAGATCCCCTTCCCCAGTGAATTTTGGCAAATTTTTTATGTAATTTTTGGGAAGGTCGTGTAGAGGAACGGGAAATACCAAGGGGGCATATCTGGCTGCAACTTTCGCAAACACTCTGGGAGGGGGGGCAGGCCCTTGGCCTCCAGCTCCTCCTAGAGGAGCTCCTCCCCTGCCTCCTCCGATAAACCCTCCACCTCCTCCTCCGACGGCTGCCATCGTTATTTGTGGAAATTTGTAAAGGGAGTTTCAGAAAATTAAAAGTGAATCTTTATTTTCTTCGTGCGGAGGAAAATCCAGTGATGAAAAATAAGGAACATGAGGACTTAGTTCTTCAGATTTGCAAGAGATGAAATCAGGAGAACTGACGGGTGTGGAAAATGAATGTGTAACACACTCTTCATAATTAGGTGAGGTCGGGAAATTTAACTGAAGGAAAGATGGTACATCGACTGCCGATGAATTTCAAGAGGGCCCCTTCCTTTGTGTACTAAGGGGACTATTGGATGAATCTCTCTCCTAACATCGGAGGAACTTGATGTTAAATCTTTAGTATCAAAGAGAGGACTGAGTGAAGTTGAGGGTTCAGAAGGACTCTTAGTCTTTAGTTGTGGGGGTTTAAGTTTGTAGACTGCAGCAGTTGGCTTAAGAGAGCCTCTCGCCTTTAAAATCTTCTCGGGATCGGTAACGGGCGTAATCTGCTTACCATCCAGGTTTTGTCTGGTATTCCTTCGACCGGATGCCAGTTTATTATTTGTGGAGTCGCCAAGTGAAATATTGAAAATCCTTAAAAGGGTGCATACTCTTTGTTCACTATCAAAGGGTAACACTTTCAACGAAAAACAAATGTCGTTTTCCCAAGGAAAAAGATTCCATAACTTCGGTCCCCGGCAACGACGCCAGAAAGATGTTGTTCCAGAGTCTGTACTTAAGGCTTAGAAGTACAGTGTCTAGGCATCCGAAAGTGGGTAAAGGGTGGAGAAGAGAGAAACATCAACCTTCGGCAAAGAAACTAGGGAAGATTTCTACGTTGGCATTGTCTAGCTTCCAATTGTTCCTGGATGGTTATATCCTATTCAATCGTTGCCCATGAACGTTCAAGTTCAACCTGGGTAGTAGTTGTTTTAAGAATAGTATCGATAAGGTTTAAGGAAATGTGCGTTTGATTTGATAATCCGGGTTTGATATTGCACTGTGTTGGTACAGGGACAGTCATGGAGGAATAGTAAAATAAGAAAAACGTCAGAGAGAAATTAAGTGTTGTCTCAATTTGGTTGTATAAAAGAGAACTTACAGTTTCCGAAATAAAACCGGGTGCAAATCAAAGGCTCTTTCCCGTAACTGAGTTATATCTTAATAAAATGTATGAGGTGGGAGAAAAACATTTAGTTGTCTATCGAGTAAGGCTCCTATCATGGGAGAATCTCACGTATAAACAGGAGAGGAAAATTGTGAGGAAATAACTCGATGTAGCATAAAATATATATAGAATTCTGAAAGTGTTGATTGGTCTTACACCTGCTGATAGCTGGTACAGAGGAAAAATAGTAAACAATTATAGAAAACCAAAATTCATTCGCTATAGTAGTGGTCGTACTAAATTATAACGAAGCATTCATCAGTTATGAATATGAAATGAAATGAAATATGAGATACAAGAAAACAAACTCATAACACAGTCGTGACGGAATTGAGAATCTTCAGATTTGCTTGGTATTAACTCTCAAAATGTAAAAACTCTGTTACAATCGACACAAAAATGTCCATCCCATTTTCTTTCTTTCTATGGTATATTTATACAGTTTTACAATAAGACGAAATCTCAATCGTTACAAAAATTTCAGTTATGATAGGGAGGAGAGAAATCGCTTCATTTCTTATTCTCTGTCTTTACTTGGTGCCAGAAGTTTGTCCTCGCACGTGCTCGGTATAGGTGACACATCTTTCAACTAGCCGAGATACCAACCTTGACGGTTCTACTTGACAGTTGGCCTCAAAAGAGTAACAATCTCGGGCTAATTGCGGCAGCCTGTCTTCCATATGTCTGTCTATGATGTCGATAGCGCATAATTGTGTTCTTGGTTTAATCATACATTTGTTTATTTGGACTATGTCTGCCATAGTCACTCGGGAGATTTCGGCCGAATCTCTTTCCTCTTTGTCCTTTAAATCAAGCGATATTTTTGCCATATTCATTTGAATCAATGTCTCGGAATTACCTCCACTATCAATGCCTAGTAGATTGCCATATATAGAACTAAAGGCCTCTTCTAAGGAATTTGTTACCCTTTTGGCTTGCATCTTTCCTTCCGTGATGTTGTGCTCCCATTCTTTTAATAGAATGTTTCCTTTGGTCTGCTCCGAAACGGTGAACCTAGAAGTACTTCCCGAATCCCTGTTCTTTGTGGCTATCACAGCCTCTTGGAAGGCGACCCATGTTGCTCCAACTTCCCTTTCTCTAGCATTTAAATTCTCCAAAACTTGATTAACTAGCAAGAAGTTGTCCCAAATCTCCTCTACCTTGCCAAGTAAATTTCGCTGGGCCGCAGAGAGTCTGCTCCGAATCTCCATCGCTTGGGACTGAAACATCCCGATATCTATCACTTTGCTTTCAACAATTTCCACCCTAGCCTACAACTATTGGATCAGATCTTTTTGCTAGCTCGCTTGTATCTGAGCATACCGAACCACCAGTTGTGCTTGTTCGAGCTTAGTCTTGAGCAACTCTATCTCATTTTTATCGTCCAACCTTGCTTTCTCTATACCTACACTTGCCTGGTCTTTGGCAGTCTCCGTTGCTGTGGCTAGTCTAGCTTCCACAGTCTTAATGAGGTGATTCTTTCGTTTCAGCTGGTTTTTCAAGACCCCGACTGAAAATTGATTCGTCGTGGCGTATGCTCCTAATGTCCCTGCTATTTTGGTCACAAATTGTTCATTCCTCTTGTCTTTTCCATTAGTTATAACTTTGTATTTCTTGGTCGTTGACTCTCCTTCCTGATAGAATTCCCTCTTTACCACTGTCTTTCTCTTCTTATCGAACAAAAACTCATTCGGATGGAGTTCTTCTACCCTTATAGGCCTCAACTCTTCATTGAAGATCCATCCTACATCAATATTTCCCCGAGTTGACTGCAAGGGGGTAACTGATGTGATAGGTTCTCCGATCTGCTTCACTGATTTTCCCGGAGTAGTAACCAGACTCTTCTTCTTCGGTGGGTCGAGAGTATTTATCTCTACTTTTGGACTCTTAGTTTGCTCTCCCTCATCCTGGTGTTTTTCTTGATCGGGAGTTGCATCCTTAGATCCTTCGGCATCTTTTTGTTTCACCTTCGTCGTACTCGGACTCTCACCCCGCAACACTGCGGGAAGACAACTGCATCGATGTTCTTGGAACTTCAAAACATTGGCTCTTTCCTTAGGTGCCAAGGTTTGTATCCGATCTAGAATCTCAGCATAGGACCTTGCGCCTTGAAAAATGTCATCCAAGGGTGAATTCTCGTGCTCAAATCTCTTGAGCCCGCAACTAGCCAAATGATGGCTCACGACCCTTTGTGGATCATGCTTCTTGTATTCAATGAGGACCAAATTTAGGTCTTCCAGGGCTGCTACCTCAGCCTTGGCATGCTCGAAATCTAATAAAGAATATAAATTTAAATGAACAGGAAAAGGTGGCCATACCTTCTTTGAGTATCCCTTAAGCTCCTTGCTTATACCACCGACTATTGTTTGTCTAGCAACCTCACGACAAGCCAGCTTGTCGGGAATGAACAATGGCAATATATGTGGGGGAAAAGAAGCCCCGAAAACTATGAGATATGAAAATTCATCTTCTACATACCACTCAGCTATGCTGCTCAGATTTGTCACTATATTATCCGATATCCTAGGTGGCGGGTGACCGAAAATAGTGACATGTAGAGGCACCATCACCCAGTTGAAGATTTCGTATACGAAATTTGCTGCTTTGTTTTCCCATAATTTGAATGATAGACGTGTATGGGATCGTCCTCTACTGGAGTCCAACTCCATCTCATCAATGGAAATGGTGTTAAAAAACAAACGGCATCCATAATGTATGCAGACATAAAAAATGAAGCAATTTTTCCACTTTCTTTCTGGGCCCGATACTCTGTGACCCGACTGGTTAGGCTGTCGAACAACATCTTCTCCCAATCAAAGGAACAACCTTCGGTGACTCAAAACATTAGAGGCACCCATTGAAGAAATAAATGTGAGGTGTCCTCTCTCCCGTATAATCTGCATGTCAGCATAGCTACATACTTGTACTGCGGTTCTAAAGAAGCTATTGAATATATACCATGACTGTCTGCCCTGAACTTCACAAAGCACGAAACCCAATATTTTATTAAGCTAGACATGGTTTTATCATACTACACACATTCCTTCAATTTGAATTCGTTTAAGAATTCGGCACCATATGTAAAGTCGGACGTTGTGGGCAACTTATACATGGCTTGCAGATGTTCAGGCCTGAAAGTCCCAATGGTGACCTTCTGCTCATTCATGATGGTTCTAGTTGGTATGTCCACATGGTCTAATGCCCATCAGACCATATCATAATATGGCAGTAGTCATGGACTGGCTGCTACTTTGTGCATTCTGGATTGGATGACGATCTTATACTTGGTGGTTATATCATCTTTTTCATTGTCTCTGGAATCATCGAAATAATCCACCAATTCAGCTTGCAAAACATCGGAAATGAAAGACCAGTTCGGGACAGAGTCGACACTTTGAGGTGAAGTATCAACAACGTTCCGAGTCTTGTCCCGAAACCTCAACACTGGCTTTGGATACTTTTCGCGGGGCCATGAATGGAGATTCTTCTTTATCTCTTCTGTGATAGAAATACGTATACATACAGAAGTTGGCTCACTTAGATATTTTGCTCTGCGTAGTATAGAAATGAATTTTTCATAATGAACAACAGTTCTATATATATTCGAAAACTCGGTACTCTTTTAGACGAAATCTGTCAAATCATGCTTAGAAATAAATTTAACCATAAAAACCCGAGATTTATTCATCGATTTGCCCCATTTCCTAATTAATGCCATAAATTTTGGCAGTTTGAAGTGTCAGTTGGCGTATGGAAGAAATAAGGATACCTCGTGAATTGTGCAAGCATAAAAAAGCGGGATGTATTGATTTAGCTTAATTAATCCGGTTTTACCAACATTAATTAATCTTTTGCCACTTGTTGTATCAGGAATTTTTCTTTAACCTTTTGAACCTCTAACCCCCGAAATTGCGATGATTGATTTTGATTAATAAAAACATAATTATGATTAGGAGCTTAATTAATTTCGTAGTTATTTATATTCGTCGTATCGTGACTCGAAGATTCGAAGGTAAGTTTCCGGGAAGTTTGCATGCCGAGCTGTGAAACCGCGAGATTGTGATAATACGACTTAATTAAAAGGGAAGATAAACTCGAATTAAGTGATTAATTAATTATGTTCATACCCTTATCATGATCTTGCAAGTCGGGGTTTAGACAGTATAACTTTTAAAAAAGAAAACACCGAGTGGTGAATTGTCGACAGAACGTTACCATGGTTTAGCTTTTACTTTTAACCTTGACATGGATTACTAAAATAAGGACTTCGTGTTCTCGGCTATCGAGGCTACGACAATAAACTTTTGGATTTGGTGAACGCTGAGGTGCGAAAACCCGATGGCGTTTAATCATGGTTTAGGAAAACTTTACTCCCATTACTACCCTGGGTAAAAAATTAAAATGATTTCGTCGTTTCGTTGCTTGGGATGTGTGAACTACATGATTTATAACATCTGACCTACGAGATCCCGAGGTAGAACAAAAAGAGGAAATTTTTTTATGAAAGGTAGGACTTGCCTCAAGAGTACAATAATCATCGTTGTTTGCATGATAAAGCTTCGGAGATTTTGAAACCACAGACGAAAAATATGAAAACCATCTTTCGATTTCGAGCATTAAAAATGAAATTTGTGACAGGCTAGAAAAAACAAAGGCGGCTCCAATAAGACTGTCATTGATTAATGCTACCTCCTTTTGAATGGTAGTGCAACTAATTAATGCTACCTCCTTTTGAATGGTAGAGAACCACCTATCATTCATGATCCAACACATAGTAGTCAAGAATCCCATCCATTGCTAGTTGTTGGGCTCTAAAGATGTCCTGAAAAAAACCTTAGTTTAACATTAATTTATCAAACCGAGGATTCATCTTCTATTTCAAGAATATCAGCAAAGTCTATGCAGATAGCTCGTAGAGGCTAAAATTGAATATCAAATATGAGTTTATCAAAAATCAAGTTCCTCACACATTCATTAAGTTTCTAGAGCTAAGATCCTACTGAACATGATTGAAATTTGATCTCTAATGTGCTATGAATTGAAGGCATGAATTATGTTGAATTGATCTAATTAAGGGACAAGAATTGAATCTAATATTAAAGGCATGAATTGATCTAATTAAGAAACAGGAATTGGATCTATAAAAACAAGTTGACCTATCGATGACTATCTAATCTGTTGGAAAGAAATAACTGAATATTGTAAGTTGAGACAGAACAGTAATTGAACAACAAATGCTAACTAAGTAGAAGGAACAACAAATTCTAATTAAGCGAAAGAAACAACAAATGCTAATTTAACATAAAAGAACAACAAATGATAATTTAGTAGTGCAACTAATTAATGCTACCTCCTTTTGAATGGTAGTGCAACTACTTCTTCGTTTAGCTTTTAGAAGTGCTTAGGGCATTTATCGAGGTGTAATTTCCAGCAGTCTTGGTGTGTCACTTTCTCTCACAAGACTTGTAATATATGGTGGGAGATGTTGTTTCTTGCGTCATTTCTACAATATTCTCCACAACCCACTTCTTATTCTTCCCATAAATGACACCTTGAACCACCACAAATGACCTCTCGAAGGCATCCTTTGCCAATCATGTATATAGGTAACACTAGCATTCTTGAGCACTAGGTATGGGTCTCGGGGCCTTGACGTGGTCAAGGGAGGAAACATGAAATTTAGGCCACACATAAACTCCAGAGGGGTATCCTTGACCTCAACTATATGCAACTTTATGAAACTATATGCAACTATATGCAACTATGCAACTATATGCAACTATATGCAAATATGCAACTTATCCAACTATATGCGACTATGCAACTATATGCAAATTTATGCAACTTATGCAACTATATGCAACTTATGCAACTATATGAAACTATGCAACTATATGCAACTTTATGCAACAATGCAACTTATGCCACTATATGCAATTATATTGCAACTATATGCAACTATATGCAAATATGAAACTATATGCAACTAACTACAACTATGAAACTATATGCAACAATGAAACTTATCATGTTTTTTAGTGACAATATGCAACTTTATGCAACACTCAAACTTATGCAACAATGCAACTATTTGCAACTATATTGCAACAATATGCAACTGTGTTGGTAACAAAACGTATATTGGCACGATAACTTATCTTCTTGTTTTAACGATTGTAGGTACCACCAAATAGGTATATGTCGGGTCTATATTCCTCGAGTGATGATCAATATATACTAAGAGAGGTTGAAAGTGAGACGTGTTGTACTGGATCTATTGGTTCTAGATCAACTAGATCTGAAAAGGTAAGGAAAAGATTTTGTATACGCATGCAATTTTTTATTACCAACAAAGGGTTGTGTAATTATGATGTTGAGAGCATAGGTGACAATGAGTTTCCCTTGAGTTATAAACATCTAGTGCAACGATGGGAACCTAAGGAGCTACCTGAAGTGGACACATATTTCTTCATCGGTGGGAGGATGTATCGCATTGCTCCTTCGTCCTTACATGGATTGGGGTTATTTTCCATGGATGGCATAAAGGTTGGCTATGGCACTGTAACTAAATTGATGGAGTATGTCAAACCATTATACAAATACAATCATTGGCTGATGTTGGTCCGATATACGCAAAGTATATGGAGATAGGGAATTGTCGCAAATTATATACAACTAGTAGATAACAATCAAAATAAAGGGGCAACTATGTATATTGATGGAAGGCCAAAAACAACTGGAAACATTGCAGGCTTTATAAATAGTACACGACCAGTGACAACAACTAAGAAATTGAATTGCATATTTGAGGGACGTGAAGGAAATCATATATTTGTATGTGCAACAAAAACAATAGTTCCAGGTGAAGAGTTGTTGATCAATTACAACTTAAATAGAATAGATGGAGGGGGTGCGACTATGGGGGTAAATATCTTACGTACCATTCAACTCAACCTTTGATCAATCAATTTTTTACTGCATATATGTCATTTTTCATTATTTATTTTCTAATATTACTGCAATATTTCATTTTTTTAATCTTACAATTACTTTCATAACTCTTGTTGATTAATTTATTGTGTCAACATCTATCCAGGGTGACCGTGGAAAGGCACCCACTGTGCCTCAACAGGTAAATGTTAAATATAGTAACAACTTATGACTACAACAACTAAATTTCAGAAATTTCATTATTTTTTTCTGATATTATTGCAATATTTCATTTTTTTAATGTTACTGGTGAATTTCATAACTTGTGTTGATTGATTTATTGTCTCAACATCTGTCCAGGGTGACCAAGGCAGAAAATCACCCACTACATCTGTCCAGGGTGACCGTATAAAGGCACACATTGTGCCTCACCAGGTAAATGTTAAATACAGTAACAACTTATGACTACAACATCTAAATTTCTGAAATTTCATTATTTGTTTTTATGATATTACTCCAATATTTCATTTTTTAAATGTTACAGGTGAATTTAATAACTTTTGTTGATTGATTTATTGTGTCAACTTATGTCCAGGGTGAACGTGTCTGAAAATCACCCGCTACATCTGTCCAGGGTGACCTTGGAAAGGCACCCGCTATGCCTCACTAGGTAAATGTTAAATACAGTAACAACTTATGACTACAACAACTAAATTTCTCAAATGTTAAAGTTCATCTCATTAATTTTATTCATCAATGTATTTTGGCATGTTCAACGTGGGAAGGCTCCCACTGAGGATATTGATGAGGATGAAATATTGTATTCGACTGACCTAATGACAACTGTAACGAAGGCCTTGAATAAGGCTAACATAGAATATCTAGGTTTTCTTAGCAGAAGACCCCTGACACAGGAGGACAGGGCAAGAATTGTAGCTACAAAATACAATAACTAATTTTGGGGTAAGTGGCGTCTTCACATATTTTTATCAGCTATGACAGTTTCATATCCATTTTTTTGTTTTATATTTTGTATATGATCTGATAAAGTAAAGTTTTTCGTTTGTAGGAGTTTTTAAACCCTATGCGTGGGGAACCTATCGATCCTGCAACTGCTATAGGTAGCAGTGATGGTCCAATGCAAAATAAATGTCGACATAGCAAAGTGCAAGTGATCATTTTTATCCTCCTGAGGTTCCCCTCGAATCCATTGATAAGGAAATGATTTTGACTGACATAACACGCCGGAGCATGATGATCCGTAGCCTGGGACTCCACATGACTCTAGAGAGGAACGTACTATAGATGGAGAGGATATTATTTTGCATGGAACCGAACAAATTAAAAGCACCAGATCACTAGATGTCACCTTTCTGGTGGATGACTCATGTGTTTTGATCAAGATTCAAAAGATTGAAGTTAATTGTTAATTAATTGATTCATTTTTTTCATGAAATTGAAATGGACATTTGTTGAGATTATTATAAATTAATGGATAACAT
>ML799981.1:16993-31034 GCA_009831015.1 Picea engelmannii | reverse complement strand
ATATTTCCTGAAAACGAGGTCAAATCCCTGATTTTCCTCTGTTGACCGTTGATGATGTGTAGACAGCCTTCCAAGGCTAAAAGATCATTCTCCCATGGAGACCAAGTCGAGTTGGCTGATGTGGCGAAATACCCTGCTTTTTAATTCAAATGAAATTGCCCATATGTCTTTGAAATAATTATTTTCTTCATCATATATCAAAAATGACAGCTGAACTGAGTCTGATAATTCATTAGATATGCATTGGAAAAGGTCCCAAACCTTTTCATGTCAAAAATCGCCGACTTGTGCAAAAACCTATTCGAATTCTGGACACACAGACTTTCGGTGGTTGACTGGAATAGTTCCTGGGTGATTTATCCACCGAAAGCGCCTGTTTCGGTGGTTAATGAGCATAGAGGGGCTCACCTAAACCACCGAATGTTGCACTTTGAAGACCTTTCAAAATAGCAAAAATGACTGCTTTGAAACTTCTTTTAACACTCATGCTTTCTGAGATACTGTAGTCTTTATTCGAGCAGACCTTCGAATCTTTGTTGACTGTGCAGGAGAATCTGTTACATCTATTATGGTTGTGGCTAGATTGGCCAAGGTGTCTAACCCTGTTTGTTCCTCTTCAGATGATTCAAACTTCTTTAGCTTGAGCCTTAGGACCCTTAGCTGCCTGTACAATTTCATGTTTTCCCTAATCAACTCTCTGTTTCTACCTTTGATTGAATCATGCCTTTCTTTAAGGGTTTCATTCTCTTTGAATAGTTCAGCAACCTTCTCTGTTAGATCTGCGTTTGCCTTTTTAATTACCCTCTCAAGTACTTCCATCTCATAAATTTCTCACATAAGCTTATTGATTTTCCTGGTCTTGCCTTTCTGAGGCTTTCTAGATGAAGCTTCTGCTTTCGGTTGCCTATGTGTTTCTGTAGGCTTTGATGGAGGTGTATTTATATTCAGTTTTGCATCATGTTTGGACTGCAAGGTATCCTATGATTTTGGCATCTCCTGCTCTGAATCAGAGTCACTATAGGGCAGGTTGAGGGGGTTTTTCCCTGTGGCAAATTTTCTGTCTTCAGACTTTAACTTCCTCTTGGTTTCTCCCTGCTTGCTGGGTGGGGCTTTGATAGAACCCCTGGGCATTGAAATTCCTTTTCTCCTCTTGTGACTAATCTTAAGAGTAGAATCAGTTCTGCATCTAGACTTCTTTGCTTTTATCTCTAGAGGTTTCTCTGTCTGAAACTCGTTCCAGAACAAGAAGAAACTCCATTCTATTTGCTTCCTGTGAAGAGCTTCTTTGACAAGGAGGGTAGTCAACCCCTGATGAGATATTCTTCTTGAAACTTTAGTGGGCTGAGCCTTTACCTGTTTTGCCATTTTAATCAGGGTCTTATGAAAGAAATAGGGTATGTTTAAGTGTTCTCTTCTCATGAAGTGGTTCAACAGTTTGAAATGGTAGTACATCACCCTGTTATAACGCCCTTCACAGGTTATGTATACCAAAATCGCCTTCAACAATGTCTTCCATTTTAGCTCCAGATAGGACATGGGAATGTCCTTCTTCCATGTCAAAGTTTTATGGACTGGCAACAGATAGGACCTGAACTCAACATTTGAAGGTGAAGAAGTTTTGAACCAGCAAACCCCTAGGCAACCCTGTGTATTCGGCGATAGATGCTTCATCTATAAAGAACTCTTCCCTGCCTATTCTGGCAACCCTTCCATCGTATGGGAGGGAAAATGCTTTAGCAACTTGTTGGTGGAAGACTGTCAATTTCTCACAATATGAGTAAAATCTGACCTGTTTAAATCACTCTGCAACCTCTGGATGCTCTTCAAAATACCACATGCCATCTACCTCGGACCTTAAAGCAGGGCTTGCTTTTGCCATGGTTCAATACTGACTGTGTATGAAACTGTGGATAACCAGGTGTTTGGAAAACATGGTTCTGGGAACTAAAAATACAGTCGATATTACTCATGAACAAACGGTGAAATCATTTGACCAAGCATAGGATTGATAAATTTACTAAAATATCGACTCATATTCAAATGACAGTCAAACTAGAGAAAGCCGAAACTTCATATTTTCGGGGCAATTTGTATTTATGAAATTTTGACAGGAGATGGATTCCAGTCTTACCTGATGACCCGATCCAATTTCCTTGGCTCGAGATGCTGACTGAACTTGGAGACATCTTGCTAATTTCCAGAGAAAAGCGGAATCAAGATTTTGAGAACACGATTTTGTTGATAAAATCACGTGATTATAGTTATCTTCAGCGATCCTCAGGCTTCATCACAACACATTGAGTTTCAAAATGAATGAACAACTTGCTAATGATGTTTGATGTATCTGCCACTGAGAAGGAGGGAATCTCCGTGCAATCGTATCTGGTAATGACAGCTCTGCATGTATTTGAAATGATTCATGTAATGGATAATGCACGGGCGCTTTGAACCTTTGCTGACTGAACACCACGAATGAACATCATCTCCCACGATGCGAGCTTTCGGCGGTTGCATATCTAATCATTGCGCAGATTTTGACATCTGGCTCGTGCGAAAGCACGAGCTTTCATTTTTCCCCTTCACAGACTTTCGGTGGTTACCTGCCTCCTGTTTTGACCTTTCATCTGCCAAAAATGAAAACTTTCGGTGGTTAATGAGCACAGTGGTGGCTCGCCTAAACCACTGAATCCTGTTGTTTTGCCAATTTCTTGACCGAACCAAAACCAACATGTCTTTTGGGATTATTCTGAAAAACAGACTCTCTAATCTTATTGCTAGAAATTTAAAAATCAAATTTAGGGACCAACCTATCATCTACTAATCAAATAAAACCAATGATTTATTTGGGGAGTTAACACTCACTATAATGTATGTTTCTATGTCCATCATGGGATTCCTAGAGCACCACCTATCATTCATGATACAACACATAGTAGTCAAGAATCCCATCCATTGCTAATTGTTAGGCTCTAAATATGTCCTAAAAATAACCTTAGTTTAACATTAATTTATCAACCCGAGGATTCGTCTTTTATTTCAAGAATATCAGCAAAGTCTATGCAGATAACTCGTAGAGGCTAAAATCATGTAGCAAATTTGAGTTTATAAACAATCATGTTCCTCACATATTCATTAAGTTTCTAAAGCTAAGATCCCACTGAACATGATTGAAATCTGATCTATAATGTGTTTTGAATTGAAGGCATGAATTAAATTGTTGATTTGATCTAATTAAGGGACAAGAATTGAATCTAATATTAAAGGCATGACTTGATCTAATTAACAAACAAGAATTGGATCTATAAAAACAAGCTAACCTATTGATGACTATCTAATCTGCTGGAAAGAAATAACTGAATACTGTAAGTTTAGACATAACAGGAATTGAACAACAAATGTTAACTAAGTAGAAGTAACAACAAATGCTAATTAAGAAAAAGAAACATCAAATGCTAATTTAACGGAAAGGAACAACAATTGCTAATTTAATTGAAAGGAATAGCTCATGTGAAAATGAGAGGAACTGTCAACTGGAAGAACAGTAATTGAACAACAAATGATAACTAAGTAGAAGGAACAAAAAACACTAATTAAGTGAAAGAAATAGAAAATGCTAATTTAACGGAAAGGAACAACAATTGCTAAGTTAATTGAAAGGAACAACGCATGTGAACTGAGAGGAACAACGTAGTAAACTAAATAGATTGGAATCTGGAATAACAATCGACAACATTCAAAGGAAAGAATCTATCTTCTACAAGCAAACAATATCAAAACATTAACACGCTTATGCATTATCGTAACGATGATAAAAAGGATTTAAAGTTCGAAACAAAAATCAAAATGATAAAATACAGATTAAGACAGTAACTCCTTCAGACTGGGCCCTCGGTCCTTAGAAGCACTGCTACTAGGATCTCAGTATATGAAAATGATGGAAACGTTCAAAATATTTATTAATTCCATAACTAAGACAACATTTACAGACACTGTTTGCGCAGATTAATTAGGAATTCTGAATGCTTAGATACAATTCTTCGAATATTCTTTCCAAGATTCACTACTCTTTATAAATTACAAAATATCGGTAAATAAAGCTATCCCGAGGATCGAGAGATCCTCATGATCGCTATTACTATTTTTGTAGTTTAAAAAATAGAGAACTAATCTCTCTTGAAAATGCGTTACGCTCCATATATTTAGCCTCGAATAGCTTGTGCATCTTCGAAATCTCTTTTGCTATCATGAGTTTACCAAGATTTACCCATTCCTGTAACAAAATCAAACAATTCCAACCATATTTTATAATTTATGAACTTCAACTCAATGATAGTTCTAGAAGACATTTTAGTCATTTCCTATCCTATTTTATTCCTAAGTAACAGAAAATTCAGTCAAGATGATGTCATAAAACATGGAAATGAGGAGAATAACCTTTTCATAACCCAACATACCCCTCAACATTCCTTCTTGCATGTCCTCATGCAAGCTAAGTTCTTACATGTAAAGAAGTGATGTTGTAAGGAGGAAAAGTTGGTTCACCAGGTGCCCTAAACCCATTCTTTCTTCTGAGTTCGCCAAAAGCAATGTCTTCCATCTTTTTATTAGTTTGATAATCTCTCTAGTAATCCTCTAGTAATCCTCTAGAGGAAACCAGATAAGTGGGGGATTATATCTACACCCAATCCAAGAAGGTTCTTCCTCATGGATGGCTGCAAAGAATTTCTTGAAACCGAAAGGCTCTCTAACCCGTACTTCAACTGGGGAGATATCCCATCTTAACTTGGAGCCAGCAAGAGCTTCTTCTTTGAGTTCCCTAAAATATGACATGCATGATCGTTTAACTTGTTGATGAATAAGACCTAAAGAGATTTTCACTCCTTCCCTTTTCATGAATGTCTTATGTCGCATGATAGTTGGAAAAGACTTTGGTGGTTCCCCCCTAACCCGGAGATCTAACCCATTTTCTCTCTTCATGAAATTTTTGTGGGCCTTAGCCCACCTGAATTGATTTTTAGTGAAGGATAGGAATGCCTGCAATTGGATGTCCCCAATAAAGGGACCGGGATTATCTCTGTTGTTGTCTTCCAAAATGAAATTATGGAAGCACAGTTCACACAGGAAATATTGTACTTTCTCTTCCTGCTCCCTAAAACACGACACAAACTCAGAGATAGTGGTGAATTTAATCGGTTTACATGCTTGAATAGATTTCACCCTCAAAAAAAGGTAGCGTTCTAATAAAAACAAAGTATAATTGGTAGCAAGAGATCTACAATCTATTGCATCAGTGTAGATATCACAAATCACTTTGATTTGCTCCAAATCTTTTTCTAGTTGACCTTGTACTTTCTTTGTCTTCCCTTGAGCCTTAGTTAGATCCGGATACGTCTCATTTTCCGTGGTCGGCATGGTTTTGAGTTTTTTAACAACTCTTTGGTGCTTTGTCATTGTCACCATTTCATCTCTGGTCTAGGTCAAGGCCTTTTGGGCTTGTACCAGTTATGCTTCTAGTCTTTCAATGATGGCACTTTGATCCTGAAACTAAGATACCTCTTCAGTTTTACAGGTTCCTTAATTCATTACTGGAATTACTATCTTAGTTTCTGTATCTGTGGTCTCCAGAGGAGTGGAAATTACTTCCTTAGGTTGAGCAGTTGTTCCTCCTAGAATTTCTGGTTGAGCCTCTGTTTCATATGCTCCGAAAGGAATTTCCTCTTCATTTTGAACAGCTACCCCTTCTGCTTCTGTAGTCTCAGTATGAAGTTCCATTTCTACCATTTATTCAAGGATATGCAACATTGTCTGTGTTCCTACAGAACTGTTTGGACTTCCCTCCTAAGAAGAGGGTTCCTTCCCTGTGCTCTATGTCTTTTGGTATTATTTCTTTCATGGATCTTATCGGTTTTCCCTAGTTGTTTTCTTAATTCCTTGATAATTTCATTAAGCTTGCCAACTTTCTGCTTTAACACTTTAATATTTTTAACCCTTCTCTTCAACAACTTGTTCTCGCATTTTAACTTTCCAATTCTGTCGTGGCTTTTGCCTGATCTCTATTTCTGTGAGCTGTTAGGATTTTCCTCACCTTGATCTGTCAATAGTGGCTCTTCTTCTTTCCCTACCAGGGTATTTACCTCAGTCTGAGGTTCTTCTTGTGTTGTATCATCTGGGAGTGACATCTCAGTGTCAGGGAAATCTTCAGCTATGTTCAAAGGAGAGGCTGACGCCTGGTTTTCTTCTGGTCGATTTGTGTCTCTACTAGTTGAGGTCCCTAAACTCCCTAAAACATGAGCTATCTCTGCCTCATATATTTTCAAAAATTATTCCGTGAGGTGTCCCAATGTTGGCTAGGTATCTTCCTGATTGTTTCCTTGTGGTGTTTGTTTTGTCTACTCAATTCCCTGAACATCTCCCTGTAAGGGCTACTCTGTTATGTCCTAAATTTTTTCAGGTTGTTCTGTTGTATCCTGATTTTCTTCAGGTTTTTCTATTGTATCATGAATGTATTCATAATGTCTTATCGGTCTGCTTCTTCTTTTCCCTTCAATGGGAGCTTTAGGAGAAACCATTTCTGGTTTTCTCTTCCTCATTGATGCCTTTTTTTGTGAGGTATGAGTCTTTGCAAATTGGACAGGGTCTTCCTCGACTTCAGGTTGAGGAGGCAGAGCTTCCATTTGGGCAGTAGTTTCCCCTTCCTATGCTACTTCAATTCCCTGGGTCGGGTCTTCATGCTGTAATTCAGGTTGCTCTAATTGTAAGGGCCTATTGACCTCAATAAGATCTCCCTAGGTCATTTGAGTTTGACTTAGGGCCTTATTTACTATCATTTTTACCAATCCATGGTGGTTGATGAAAGTAACGAGATCTTTTTCCTTATGTGTTCTTATAGCGACCTCGTGTAACATAGAATTTAGAAAAAAAGGTAAATTGATTACTAGTCATTGTTTGAGCGCAGCTAATAGTTTGAGGTGGCGTGGGCGGATCACATAATATCTTCCACCACAAGTGATATACCTCTGTATGACACCTTCTAGTTCTTTCTATGGTTCACTAAGAGTGTTGGGGTTAAGTCCCTTTCCCTTTTTATCCAATTCCTTTCCAGGGTCTACAAAGGATTCTACATATTCTTTAAGTGATGTATATCTTATAAACCATTGTATTCCTATGTTAGGAAGGCACACAACCTCTTCTACAATTTCCTGAGTGACTAGAATTTGTATATCTCGAACCATGGAGGTTTCTCCCTACAATTTCTAAAATAATTCTATCGTGACGTCTCTATTGTATCCCTGCAACTGATTGAAGTACTCTATCCACCCCAGATGGTG
This sequence comes from Picea engelmannii, assembly GCA_009831015.1. NCBI lineage: Eukaryota > Viridiplantae > Streptophyta > Pinopsida > Pinales > Pinaceae > Picea > Picea engelmannii. The sequence goes on along the minus strand of ML799981.1, from coordinate 23,706 downwards.
TAGGATTTATCTTCCATGCTCAGTTACTTGTAAGAGTGTTGGTTCCCATCTCACAATTCGGCCTCCCATATTTCTATAAGTAGCTTAACTCAACTAGATTTTTGAAAACAATAGACATAAAAAATATAGAACGACATTGTGTGTATATAGAAAAATGTGCATTTTCGTAATTACCGCATTCATTGAAATCTATCGATAAATGTGTCAAGCATCTACCCCCCATAAATGGAAAGGTCGACCTCGACCATCAAACGTATGAGTGTAATAATGGCAGGGAGTGACTCTGAGGTGAAATTGTTATGGCATCGTCGCCGCTGGAAAAGATAATCATTAATAGCTTTCAATCAAACACTTTAACAGTACTAATGATAATCATCACTTTGTGTGGGAAATTCGAATTATTGTACCCATGGTAGAAACCATTTGAGGAAAAGGATTCTGAATGATTTTAAATTTGTTCACATGTTAAAATTTTCCACAAATAATAACGTTGTTACTCTCCCCCTTTTTTTATTAGATATATATGGAATGATAGCCTCAATGTTTAGAAAAGGAAATCTAAAAACACACTAAAACTTGGCATATTTAAGTTATACTAAGATACCACAAGCAGAGCCACTACTGTCAGCAGGCATCCATAGCCTCGACATGGTTTCCTTTTAACCCATAGATGAGCCTGTATCCTTAATAAATGGTTTGAATTGTCTTTTCCAAAGAAGACCATTATCCTGGTTTGGTAGCCAGATGATGATAATCCACTCACTAGATTGTAACCTAAGTGAATAAGTCAACTCTTGATGAGATCTCTTGTCCTTTGACGAAAAAATGTCAAAGGCCACATGTCTAACGTATACCCTTATACAAGAGATCAACAATCAGAACAACAATCATTCTTTTTAAAAGGAACAACAAAGGAGTCACAATAAGAAAAAAATCATGAAAGGAACAGCAAAGGAACAACAATCATTCTTTTTAAAAGGAACAACAAAGGAGCCACAATAAGAAAAAAATCATGAAAGGAACAACAAAGGAACAACAATCGTTCTTTTTAAAAGGAACAACAAAGGAGCCACAATAAGAAAAAAATCATGAAAAGAATAACAATCCTTACTTATTTCTTGGCAGAAGGATTATTTTGAAGGTGGCTAATGGTAAAGTCATAGCCGATGTCCATTGACCAAAAAGGGAGACCTAGACCCGTCGATGGTAATTAAAGTGACAGTGTCATTATCATGAACTTCATTAATTTCATATGGTCCCAACCACCTTGTCTGTAATTTTCTAGGAAAATCCTAAAATCTGGAATCATAGAGGAGCACCCAATCACCTTTCTGGAAAGATTTCTTCTTGATATGTATATTTTCATGTAGATTTTTTTTTTTAAAAACTTACAGGAAGCATGGCAATATCGACGATAGTTCATCGCAAGGCGGAATTTTTTTGAACAAGCATGGAAATATCGACGATAGTTCGTCGCACTTTGCCACAGTTTTGTGTTGCACATATAACATCTGCATCATAAGTTTTGTCTCTGCCAAATGTTTCCATCACTATTGCCACACGTTTTCATCACAACTTTCCACAATTTTGTGTCACACGTATGGCATCTGTGTCGTAATCTGTGGGTAAGTTTTTTTACCTTGGCACAGTTTGTCGTCCCTATTGTGATGAAGTTTCATCACAATTGCCACACTTTATAAGGAAAACCTATATTGATGGTGATGACACGTGGAGGGATAATTTCATCTCTATTTCAACGAACACCTAGTTCGTGGATATATCGACGAAAAATAGTCTTTTCTTTCATGGAAAGTGAGAAAGATATGTGTGGCAATAGAAACGAAAAATCATGGCAAATTTGGTCATATGTAGTAGTGAAAAATATTCCCCTCTCAGCACTACCCACCTTTTATGTTAAAAGCAGTGAAGATCCAGATACCTTCCTATTTGAGTTCGACATCTTGTGTAGGAGCTACAATTACTTACAAGATGCCCAGAAACTAAAACTCTGTCATGCCACCCTCAAGGACTCTATAGTAAGATGGTTCATGGGGTTGGGAGAATCCAACATTAGTTCTTGGGAAGCCATGAAAGATATATTTCTTAAAAAGTACCAAGACTACTGCAAGACCAAAGAATCTCGTAACGATATTTTCAAAATCCAACAATTAGAAGACGAGAATCTCAAGGACTATATGGAACGATTTGCGTACATCTCCCAGAAGTCAAAATACCATGACCTCCTAGAGGATGCAGTTAGGGATCTTTTCCTTAAGGTAATTTGAATACCTAGAGATGCTTAACCTGATGGCATCAGGTGACATATCCCATAAACCATTTTCCAAAATATGTGAAACGTGTAGGAATTACTCAAGGAGTAGAGCTAAAATAGGAATGAATGTTCGGGACCCTTATAATAGAAACTTAAAACCAATTAGTTCAGGTGGTATCACAAGAGAAGAGATAGGGAACCTTTTAGAGAACTTCAAAACAGATATCTTAAGCACAATAGGTTCCGATTTGGACACCCTAAAAATTAAAAAGAAACAGGAGGAGGAAAATGAAGCAATGAGCATATTTTTCCCAAGATGCAGGAGGAAGCATTCCTCAAGGGAATGACCATTAGATAACATTTCAGTCTGTGTCTTATGCACAGAAGACCATTCAACTAAAAAATGTCCATCATTTCCCGTTTTATTAGCCATCTATAAGAGTGGGGATCTTGGTGAATCCTCTTATGCACCTAGGAGGCTATAGCAGCCTAGGAACTATCCCACATACCCAGATCCACAATCTCAAGTTCCACCCTATTATCAACAACAACAATAGTGGAAATCACCTAGTTGGAAAAAATGGTCTACATAGTACCAACATCCTTGGCTTCAAGTATGGAGAGGAGGTAATAACCGAGGGAACCCTCAAGCTCCACCTGTCTCTATGCCCAACTATCCTTACCCTCAGTTTCCACCGAACACTCTGCAACTTCTTCTAGGTTTTGTTCCACCACCTTTGCCTCCTATTCCATAACAAAAACCACAACAATATCATAATTCAAGCTCCCCAAGACCAACACTATTACTAGCACAACCAGTGCCCAATCCCAATAACAAGCCCACTCGACCTCTTCACCATTTTGATATGCAGGCATTCCTGACATATGTTATTACCCTTGTTCCACTACAAGAGATTCAACTAAGGTCGGGAAAAGTTATGGACAGGTAGAGACCTTCAGTAGTCATCTAGGAAGAAGAAGACGATGAAACCCCCAAAAAACCTATGGATGACACTAGGTGGGAATATGTTATTATTCCTAAGTACCAAGAACCCAATCTTCCCCAAAATGAACCTTCACAAATTACAAAGGCCCCTCCTTATCCAAAAATACTAGTAATCGAGAAACCTGCCACCTGACCAGAATTTGACATCTTGAATGAATTGAAGAATATTTGTGTCAAGATTCCCTTGCTAAAAGACATTAAGGAAATTCCAATCTATAGTAAGGTAGTCAAAGAATTGTGTATTAAGAAGCCAGGTAGGAAGCAGAAGGACCCTCCTACAGTACATTTGATAGGAGAACTTTCTGAATACATATCAGAGAAGCCGAAGCTAGCAAAATATGGGAACCCAGGAAACCCCGTAGTGACCATAACCATTAATGAGGTTTCCATTGGGAACACTCTCATAGACCTATGGGAAGCCATCAATCTTATGACCGCTACTACCTTGGATAAATTACAGTTACAACCTCTTCTTAGACCTACCCCAACCATTTTGGAATTAGCAGATAAGACTAGGGTTATACCTAAAGGAATTTTGGATGATATCATAGTTACTTTAGCTTCATGGGAGTACCCAGTAGAATTTTTTGTCATCCACTCAAAGGATCCTACCAAAGGCCATCCCATTATTTTGGGAAGACCTTAGTTAACCACATCCAATGCATTTGTTGGTTGTAGAGAGGGAGAAATGACCATCTCAAATGGACTTTCTATCCAGAAGCTCATCGTATACCCTCCAACTCAACTTATCATGGATAATATATGGTGGCTTGAATGTCCATATGAGAATGAGCATTGGGAAGAACCTGTATTGCTAAGTGACCATGCCTGGGCTCTTCAGGAGAACATAATGGAAAATGTGCTAAACCAGTTCATTTCTACTATCACATGTGTTGATTTTCCACAATTTTTCCCCCAATTTGAGTACATGTTTGGGGAAGAATTTCAAGAACAATTGGACCCATCCACTTTTTCTTTGACATATTTTATCTTCGAGATAGATGAGTCTACCATGTCTTATACCATGCTATACAAGATTATCCCAGGAAAATTTCTACATATAAACTCTGGGCTAGATGCAGACCAACAAAAATAGTTATTAAGTATCCTTAAAGAACAATTAGGGGCATTCTTTTGCGAATACACTGACATGAAGGGTATACACCCTGACACATGAATCCATCACATATATACCCAGGGGGAAGTAACACATGTTAGGAAACCCCAAAGAAGGATGAACCCAACACTCAAAGATATAGTAAAGGATGAAATCCAAAAGTTATTAAATATCAGATTTATTTATCCCATCTTCGACAGTAAGTGAGTATCCCTGCTTGTTGTAGTCCCAAAGAAAGTGACCGGGAAATGGATAATTTGTGTTGATTTTCGGGAACTCAACAAATCCACTCTAAAGGACTACTTTCCTCTTCCTTTCATTGACCAAGTTTTGGATACCCTGTCTGGAAAGAAGTATGTCTCCTTTTTAGATGGATACAATGGGTATAGTCAAACTCTCATAGCACTCGAGGATCAGGACAAGACACCCTTTACTTGTCCTTGGGGAACCTATTCCTATAGGGTCTTACCATTTGGATTGTGTAATGAACCTGTCACATTTCAACGAGCAGTAATAGGGATATTTGTCGATCTTATTCATGATTGTGTGGAGGTATACATGGATGACTTCACAGTTTATGGAAACACTTACCAGGAATCCTTAGATAACTTAGAAAAAGTCCTTATTAGATGCAAAAAAATGAACATGTCTCTAAGTCATGAAAAATGTAAAATGTTGTTAACTGAAGGAGTGCTTCTAGGAAATCATGTTTCATCTGAAGGGATAAAAGTTGATCATGCAAATATTGAGGTCATTGTCAGACTTCTACCCCCCAAAACTCATAAAGAGGTGAGAAGCTTTCTTGGACATGGCGGATATTGTCGGTGGTTTATTGAAAATTTTACAAAGATTGTTGCACCTATGTTTGGATTGTTAATAAAGGATGTTGATTTTTCTTGGACTGAGCAGTGTCAAACTACCTTTGAAACCCTAAAAGTTAAGTTGTTTGTGGCACCAGTTCTTAGAGGGCCCAATTGGACTCTCCCATTTCACATATCTATTCATGCCTCTGACACTACAATAGGGGGGTACTAGGGAAGAAATAAGACCAACAATCCTATGCCATTTATTTTGTGAGCAAGAACTTGTCCCCTGCCAAGTTAAACTACATAGTTACTGAGAAGGAATTCTTGGCAGTTGTTCATGCTATTAACAAGTTTCTCCACTACATCACAAGTTACGAGGTATTTTTACATACAGATCATTCCTCCATTATATTTCTCATGAATAAACCCATAACTAATGGTCGAGTGACTAGGTGGCTCCTTCTATTGCAAGATTTCAATATCACCGTGCTTGACCGATTTGGAAAGGATAATTTGGTAGTTGATTTTCTTTCACACATAAAAAATGAGGATGATGATATTCCCGTAGATGATATTTTCCTAGAAGAGCACCTTTTTTCCCTTTCTGTAAATACCCCTTGGTTTGCGGATATGGAAAACTATTTGGCTACTAGGAAGTTACCGTCTCATTTGTCACCTCATGAAAAGCATAAAATTATTACGCAAAGTGTCAATTACTCTTGGTTTGGTCATGACCTTTTTCATACAGGTCCTGATTTGATTATTCGTAGATGTGTCCAAGAGGATGAGGTACCAGAAATACTATGAAGTTGTCATGATGTACCATGTGGTGGCCATTTTTCTGACAAACATACAACATATAAGGTGTTACATTCAGGTTACTATTGGCCTAGGATTTTCAAAGATGTTGCCAAGTATGTGAGGAGTTGTGATAGTTGCCAAAGGATAGGAAGGCCTATGTCAGCTGACGAAACTCCCTTGCATGCCCAAGTTATGATAGAACCTTTCTAAAAATGATCCCTTGACTTTGTCGGACCAATTTCACCCATGTCTCGTAAGAAAAACTATATTTGGTTTTGTACATATTATGTCACCAAGTGGGTAGAGGCAAGAGCCCTATTTAGGGCTACATAAAAATCCGTTATTGAATTCATTTATGAAGACATCTTTACCCGCTTCGGTGTCCCTAATGAAATTGTTACAGTCCAAGGCACTCAATTCACTTCCAAGCTGATGAGAGAGCTAACAAAGAAATATGGGATTAAACACTGTAAATATTCTCCATACCACCCACAAGATAATGGTCAAGTAGAATCTACAAACAAAGTTCTGGAAGCTATATTTGTTGATACTGAGAGGGGGGTGATTAAGTATCAAGTACAATTTTAAAAAAAAATTCCAACTTATACTTAAACCATTCAATTATATCCAATGATAAATGAACAATAGTATAAGAGTTACACCAATACACCACAATACACCATGCACAATATATATGAGAAATAATCAATA
>ML799981.1:0-12326 GCA_009831015.1 Picea engelmannii | reverse complement strand
AAGAGCATGATGTATACTATCCATCCATGGGTGTTGTATATACATGTGCATTTTCCTTCATGTCCAAATAAATTCATCAATCTTGTGGTCCAAAACCCATGACTAGGGTTGACATCAATGACAACAACCAATCTTCCAACAATATTAACCAAGACTGTTCAATTACATCACTGGAATTGGGATGATAGGCTTCCAGAGGATTTGTGGGCATATCGAACCACCTGGAGAAACACCACCGGGCATACCCCTTATGAGCTAGTGTATGGGAAACAAGTACTTCTTCCAATAGAATTCCAAGTAAGGACCTTTCCTATTGCCTCAGAATTGGGATTAAACTTAGATGATGCTCAGAAACAACAAGCCCTACAATTGAATGAGTTGGATGAAATCAAGATGCCATCCAACGAACAATGTTAGTCCAAACCCAAAGGAGAAAGTGGCATGATAAGTTTATTAAGAAGAAACACTTCCAAGATGGTGATTGGACTTTGTTGTTTGATTCCCGATTTAAAATCTTCAAAGGAAAAATCACCACTCGGTGGTTGGGTCCTTACGATGTAGTCATTGTATATGACAATGGAGCTGTGAAAATCAAAACAATTGATGATGGACAAGTCTCCTTTGTAGTAAATGGACACCGACTCAAATTTTATCACAAACCCATTTCCAAAGAAGATTTTCTACAGGTCATGTCAACTGACAAGGAATTGGCCTTAGTAGATGGGGAAGTTCCCCCTTGTTCTTGAACTTTTTCTAAATTTTTTACTGTACATATGTAAATGATTTTGAATTTTGTTGATAAGCAATTCTAGCTGAGATTTCTGTAGGTATTTATTTCACCAGGAGTAGACAGTTTCAAGGAAATATAAAAGAAGGATTTTTCTTCAAAATATTATTATATTTGAACCTTGTTGTCTGCTAAGCATCAAATGAATAACGACTTGTTGTAGTTAGCCATATTTTTGCAAATATTTTCATCTTCTCTTTTTCTTAAGGAATTTAAAAAAAATCAGTTTCTCTTGAAAATCTCCACCGCTATATAAGGAAGTGATACCGTAACCATCAAGCTTAGAGGTCACTCGTATAGTTTTCCCAAGAAAACTGAGTAAGTGAGTAAAGTATATGTATTAAAGAGTAACAAGGAGATTTGATTAGCGGTTAGCTATGGAAACATCACAATAACTTAAAAAATAAGAAAGTGAGTTGAGCCTAAAGATACCTTTATGTTCTTTCCCAATGGTACCATACACTACACACTAAAAATACTTGATTATATCATATATTTAGATAGGCCACATTCTCTTAAGTACCCCTTACATCAAGACAATCACTAAGGAATATAACGAAAAGTCATCCTCTAACATAAATACCATCCCAATTGAAAAAAAATATATATATTGTTTTCAAAGTTGTCCCCCCATCTTCTTGCACAAAGCAATCTTATACTAAAATATTAAAATATGGAGGTCCAGTCTCTGAGGGTGTAAGAGGCTAACCCATTGGGATACTAAACAGGTATGCTGGCAGTAGGTATCGACCTATGGTATGACTAGGTAAACCCGTCGGGATACTGAACAGGCTTGCTAGCAGCGAGGCATTCTACCTAGCGAGGATGGTAATCTGACAATAAATAAATAAAAATTTAAACTTATCCTGATGTACAAAATTACTTGTAGACAAAGTTGACATGAAGTGTGTATAGTTAAGTTAAGGTTAATGAACTCCATAAAATTTCCAATGGGAACTAACTTTGAGACTATCTTGAAACTCTCTCGCCTACCTCTTCTTATCTATATATAGGATCTCTTATCCTATAGGTGGAGCCATCTTCTAACCATCTCGTCGGACTAATCTGTGAAATTTATCTCTACACTTAAAAAGATGTAAATCTGTGTCTATTGGGAGAACTAACTGGTTTCCTATATTTTTATTGTGAGGTGTCACAATACTTAGGTGTGGGGGAGGGGTTCATGAGTTGACAAATGATAACATTGCCTAGAAGAAGTGAATATTTGTAAAAAATTATGTGTATTGTTTTCATGATACAGGTTATTACATCAACAATCATTTTATTTTTGAAATGTTAATTCCCTGTGTGTTATAAACTGTTGTACATATCCTTAACATACCACTTTATCGGTTTATTTTCATCACGGACTATTTATTGTAGAGTTGAAACTACATGTCTTATATGAGTGGATTGAGTAAGCATGGTGGAAACATCAATAATAATGGAACACGTTGCCTTTGCTACTAATCACAGTGACTGTCAAAACCATTCTAAGATTGTAGGCTATCCATTACAGGAGGTAAAAAAAGCATTTTGCACAGAGGTACTGTATGGAGTGCCATATGGAGTGTTGTATGAGGTGTCATATGAGGTTCTGAATGAAGTTCCATATGAAAATATACACCAGTAATTGTCCACAATTTCAGGTAACCAAGAATCTATGGCATTTATTTGAATTAATTCATGGCAATCAAGATTGAATGATGCAAACCTTAGACATTTTCATGATCAAATGTCCAAGTCAAAGACTTGGACATTGATCTAACTTCTTATCATTATGATTGCCCCAAAAACATTCCTTCAAATTCAAAATCTCTCAAACATGGCAACTCGTGCATGCTTGTGTGCAACCGGTCCACCCTAGGCACACTCAAAAATGGAATTGGGTTATCCCATTATTCCTCACACTCACATCTTCTTATTTTCACTCGGACCCTATTTAGGTGCGCTCGGCCTCTGTTTAATCGTGCCCTTACTTGGCACGATTTCACCCATTCTCTATCAAATTTTACCTCTGTCCATTTCTCCACACCATCACGATGCCCAAATGATATGATCCATATTCCTACGCAGACCTCTTCACCATCCCTGAGTTTGCACAATGCAAGGAAGTGTTTTTGCATGCAGGTTGGGGGTCATTTTTGTCCCACTTGCAAGGCCAAGACGATGGCATTTCAATGCAATTTTCCCTCGGTTTTGATGGAAAGATAGCGTGCGTGAGGTCTCTCACCTTTGGGGTCTCGGAGGAATCCATATCCACAACCACAAATCTTCCAAGAGTGGAGGATAGATGGTTTAAAAACCACCAGTTGCTATGATCAAGATATAATAGGGTTTTTAAACTCGAATTTCATAACATATCTGGAGCTAAAGGATACTCCAAGGAGTGGATAAAAGGGGAGCTAATCAACTCTCTCATAGTCATCACCAGGTTTATCACATGTGAAGGTAGATATTTCACCTTTAAAGCCTGTCACTTTCAATTGTTAGATCACTTTAAGTTCAATAAACCATTGAATTTTCCCTTCTACTTTTTAAAGAGCTTAGAGAAGATGTCCTCTCAAGTGAGGAAGAATGTAACCAACCCCCACAACAACCTCTTTCACCATGGCCTTATCACACTCCTTTTCTTAACCGAATTGGAAAATTAAGGGCAAACTTGGGATGAGTTCATTTACCAATTTGAAAACCCTCACTTGAAAATCAAGACTAGGATATAGACACTTGATCTAAGGACTATTTTTGCATCCAAACACAAGAGGCACAAGACAAAATATTATTGAGAAGCTTCTAAAGTTGATCCTTCTAAGCAAGCTTAGTCATGAGGGGCAATTCCTTTTTGTTTGCAGTGGGATCTGCAAAATCTTAGGTGTGGGGGTAATGTTGGGCCCGTGATATGGTTAATTTAACGATGATGATTAGATCTTTTTTGGCCAATATTGTATGTGCATTTTCTTGTTTTGAAGAGTTTTGAAGAGTTTTTGTATTAAATCGTTGTGGTTAATACTAGGTATGTATGATTGATGTTTTATGATGGTTTTGAGTATAATTCAACATGTTTTAATCATACCAGAAAACTAATTCATGTTTTGTGTGTCACAAGGCAAAATCGCAGGTCATTTTTACATCCGACACTTCGTCCAGTACTCCATCTGACACTCCGTCCAACACTCCGTTCGACACTCCATCCTGCACTAAAACCATGGGCAAGTTGGCGGTTATCATATCGGCGGCCAACGATGGGAGAATTAGAGACATGGGTTTTGTGTGTGCTCGTGGCCTCTAGGTACTGAGCTTTTGACAACTTAGATTGGGTTGTTATGTTGGGCGTTTATTGGCTCGCCTTGTTTCTAGAAGCCATCGACGGTTAAGATGCATTAAATGTGATTTATTGTTTTTAGAGGAGGTCGACCCTTCCAGTGGTCGACCTCTCAACTTGTAAACTCTATAAATACCACATCAGTGGTCAGACAAATAGTTAGGAGAGAAAAAGGATAGTTAAGCTATGTTTTTCCATTTTCAGACATTTTTCTCTAAAACTATATAAAACTGTGTTTTTTATTTTAAATGTTGAAATCGTGTTGCTTGAGCTTGTGATTCATCATTGAGGAGTAGCCACAACCTATTGGGGGGGGCACCAATGGTCTGGGTGAATATGTATTCAATTATCTTATGAATTCATATAGTATAATCGTCATTTCTTTTATTTCGTATACATGAGTTTTATTGTGTTTATTTACTGTCTAAATTGTTGATCATAATTTAATTGCTTCAATTCAATTTTGCAGGTTATTATGAAGGCTAGTGTTAATATGCAATGACCTTTTAATTAGTAGGAAACAACTTGCAAGTTTAGATACTAACCCCTGTGTGTAACTAGATGATAGTTAGTTTTTTCATATGCTGAAATAGAGTTTAAAAACAGAGTTAAAACAGAGTATTTAGTTCATAGTTTCTTTGGCAAGTTTCGGTGGATGGATAGTTGTTAGTTTTAGTTTTCATTTCTAGTTTCTTATCTAATTTCTATTTAGTTTTTCTTATTTAGTTTGGTTATTAAATTTCTTGTCATATCCTGAAATATAAATAGGATTTGATTTATGTTTTATGAGTATTTCCCTTTTGCAATTTAAATTGTTAAAATAGGATTAGTTTACTTTACTTTATGCAATTTCCATTCTAGATCTAGGTTGCAATTTTAATTTGAATCTTGATTATTGAGTTTAGTTTTCAATTATGAATCTCTAAGTAGTATGAATTTGCTTACATTATCATAGAATGCAATTGAATTTAATAGAATAGTGTTTTCATATTGTTGATGATTAGTGCATAGATTGAATAATCACATGGATATGCAGGGTAGTTGATGTTGCTTCTATAATGGATAAGTTCTCATTGGATTGCATAATTCATACCTTTCACTTTGCTATAGAATTTAATATTGAGTTTATCCCTCTTGAGTTATCGTTAATTGTTAAATACCATCGTGATATCATAAGACACCGGAGACATAACCATCAACACTATATTCAAGTTTTCTTTCTTTTGTAGATTAGATGATAGTTATCTTGCTTTGGTAGATTAAAGAATAACTTTCTTATTGTATATTAAAGAGTAGTTGTTGATTACCTTTATTGTCACGATGCTTTCAATTTAGTAGATTAAGATTTCCTTTTGTAAATTAGAAGTAATTATGAAGTTTAACTTAAGAATAGAGTTCACTTGCTTATTAGTTTGATTAGTTACTTGTTGAGTAATTTTGATTAGTTTACTTGTTGTAGAAGTTATCATAGGTTAGTTAGTTGATTGCTTGCTTATTTACTTGCTTTGATAGGGTAGTTGTTTATCTATTTACTTTCTTTAATAGGATAGTTTCTTATTGAATTTGAGTAGGTTAATTAAAGTATTTTGTTGTTGTTATTTCTTATTAGGTAGATTAAATAGATAGTTTGCTTTTGTTCATTATAATGATTAAGTTAACTTTCTTTAAGTAGGGTTTTCATTTGCTTTCTTAGAACAATCCATCAACCCTTTGTTCAAAAGTTACTTAGGATAAATAGTTTAAGTTTCTTAGTAGGGTTTGATCATTAATAGCCTTTGCTTGAATAGATTAGTTCTCAAATAGCCCATTTCCTTAGTTAGACTATACTACCTCTAGCCTTTCTGCCTTGGCACATATAGTGCTACAACTCTAAGTTTACTTACCTCGGGTTGACAATTTAATTGAGGGTTTTTAGTGTTTTTTAGTGCATATAGAACACCCATCACCTGCATTCAGTTTCCCAGGTTTTAAAATGACCTTAAAATCATATTCTTGAAATAGTAACAACCATATGCATATTATGCCTCCTAAGACAGGCTTGTTGACTAAGTATTTTAATTCAAAATGGTCCATGTACATCTTGAAGTGAGACCCAAGTAGGTAATGTCAGAATTTGTGGAGTGCATAGACCATGGCCATGCCTTCCCGTTTGGTAGTGGTATATTGTTTTTTAGATATAGACAATTTTCTACTCGTGAACACAATTGAATGATCGATTGTGCCTTTGCCTAGTTGTGAGAGCACTACACCCAGTGCAATGGATGATACATTGATAGGGCCATGAAACTCTTTGTTCCAATATGGGAAGACTAAAATGGGTGCAGTGAATAGTCTATGTTTCAGTGTGTCCATCCCCTTCTATAAATCCTTATTCCATTGGAACTTGAATTCTTTCTTCAACATCTTTTCCATGGGTGATGTAATATGTGTGTATCCTTGAATACAATTCTTGTAATAACATGTATGGCCCAAATTTTCTCGGAGATGTCTGGCTGAGGTCAGCAGTGCTAATTCCAGAATAACATAAATCTTGGTTGGGTCAATCAATAGGCCTATCTTGCATACTATATTTCCTAGTATAATTACAAATGGTGCAAGAAAGATGCATTTCTTTAAGTTCAGTGAAATCTTACACTGTCTTCATAGATCTAACATGAGTCGAAGAACTTTGATATGATCTTGTAGTAGACTGAATATTGTCCAATCGTCTAAGTACAATTCCAAAAATTTATGGATGAACTCTTTGAATGCAGCCACAACCACTCTAGAAAACATTGCAGGGGCATTCTTTAATCCAAATAGCATCACCGTGTATTGTTAACCTCCCCATTATGTCACAAATGTGGTTTTATGTTTGTCCTCCTGTGCACTTTTGATCTGATGGTACCCAGAGAATCCATTAGTGAACAAATACTCTTCTTGACCTCCTACATTCTCTAGTACTTCATCAATGAATGGTGTTGGGAATGGGACATGTAAGCATGTGTCATTCAACTTCCTTAAGTCGATGCAAATCCTAATCCCTCCAATCTTTTTGTCATGTACCACCATAGGGATAATCCATTCATATTCTTCGACTTTATCAATGATGCCAAAATTGTGAATTATATCTAGTTCAACCTTAACCTTCTCATTATACCTCAGGTTCAACCTGTATGGTCTCTGTCGTATTGGCTTAGCTCCAAGTTTTAGTGGAATCTTCATCTCCCCTAAGTTTCTTGCTATCCCCTTCATCTCTGAGAATGTAATGGGAAATAATTCTTGATATTATCGTAATAATTATGCCACCTTCTCAATTGTCTCATCGTTCCAATAGTCTCCTATGTGCACAAACTTAGGATTCTTCGTTGTCCCAATGTTGACTTGCTTTGTCTTTATTGATTGTGTGTATGCAGCCAATACCAGCTCTGGCACTTCTATCTCTGGTACCTAGATATTCTGGGGACCCCCTTCATTGTATTCCTCCTTCGTGACTTTATAGCATTCCAATAACTTCTAGATCATTAATTTGGTTGTGTGAGCACTGCCTAGGGGTTCATATTCCACCAATTCTACCTTTGCAAAGATCTTATTTTGAATGACCTATAGGGATACCTGTATGGAGAGAGATTCATGTTCCAATTTGAATGTGACTTTGAATATCTAGACCAATCCTTCCCATGCAATTGTCACTCTGTGTGTCTCCAATTCTAAATACCAATTCCTCGAGATTGTATTCAACGTGTGTATGAATTGGTGCATCCATTCTGATTCTGATACTGAGAGCCATAAAGCCCTACATTTTTCCACGTGATACACTGGGTAACTTTATCCTATGTATTTATGCATGCTTACTTTTGCTTCCGATTCAAAGTGTATATACATGAGTCTACTGGAATGTTCCTAATCCTTAATACTCTTTCTATGTGCGGCCCACCATCTAGCTAGAATTGCTTTTAATATGACATCTAGTGCTAACAACCTCTATTGTTCAGGTACCTGTAATTCAAATGATTTTATAAACACATTAATCTCAGTTAGTCCAGTGTACCTGGGTGGGTCATATAGTTATGTGCCAATCCAACACAAATATCAGTTTATACGGGCACATATTCTAGTTTATACTTCATGCATCCTCTGTTGTTAATTCTCTAGACCAAATTATGAATCTGATGCGCATGAATTGAAACTTCTCCAACTGAGTGCACCATCTGTTGTTGGCTCGACATCATCCTCCATTCACGCAGTTAGATTATATAAATTGTCCATGTCATTCTCTATTACTGATTCTGTATATATCTTCCCTTCTGATGGGTCCAAGGGTGCATTAAACTTTAGATCCCTGACCTCGAAGATCATCTCCCTTCTTTTCAATTTAATAATTTATTGGTTATCAACTGCCCATTCCAATCCCATTAAATCTGGATATGGTTGACTATCATCTACAATCTCAATCACTTCAAAATATGCCACATTGTGCACCCCATCTATGTTTACAGGTACCCCCGTTAGTCGCCCTATCGAGACTATCTTATGCTAATTTGTGAGCCTTAACTGGAAAAAGGGAACATATTAATTCAGGTTCACCCATCATCTCCCATGTCTACTTAGGTATTACATTCACATCAAATCCTAAGTTTAGGATAACATTATCCACATCATATTCCCCAATCGGTGTATTAAACTTGAATTCCCCATTGGTTCTCTTCCTACACAGTACTTGGTTTACCATTCGTTGTGTGACAAGGGTGTCCCTTCCTTTGGTGCAGTGATCAATCATTTTGTATAATATACTAAGAACACTTTGATCTCTCATCAGTTATACACAACTTTTTATGAATTTGGTTAGTGTACTTACTTGTGCACTTGATTTTTCAGGTACCATTGCGATCTAGATGAGGTAGCAATGATGTGTACACTTCCCCATGTGGTTCAAGTATTTCCTTTCGTGTGATATGATATGTATCTTTTTCTTGATGTGGGTTGAATGTTGGCATAGGCCCCATTGAATTTCTTACCCACTGCTCTGTTTGATTTCCTTGAGTTTCCATATCAGTGCCTCTGCGAGATCCTCCACGTGTAACAATTTCAATTTTTGGTCCTTCACTGCATTTTTCCACTGAGATCATTTGCACATTTTGATTTTGATGCGAATTTTGATTTGGGTTGTCTCTAGCTTTCCATTTTGCAACTATTTGGGAACAGTCCTTCGTTGCATGATCTGGTGATCTGCAATATGTGCACGTGGTACACGAGTTTTGGTAATCTCGATCCAAGTGTCTTGGTTGGTTACAATTATAACATATAATCGTTCATCTTCCTCCATGCCCAAAATTCCCTCTTCCTCGGCCTCTGCCAACATTTTCTATTTTCCCATGATTAAAACCTCTTTGAGTGTTATACTTTTCACCACTCTCATCCATGCCAGTATTCTTTTCCTGGATATGGTATATATCTGATGTGTGCTCCCTTAGTAGGTTGAACACATGACATTCCTTTTCTTCATGTCCTACCGATTTGCAAAAATTGCAAAACAAGTTCTTTGGAGTACTCTGGTATTTTTGGAGTAATGGAAACTTAGTGGGATGATGTCCCCATTTCTTACAGATCTTGTAGTATCCTCCCTCGGGTAGAGGATTTGGTGCTCCTACTGCCAAGTACTACACGAATGATGTGAATTCATCCTTGTGGTGGCCCTCCATCCTACACTTGGTACACCAAATTTGTTCTCGTTTTTCCCTTCCTTTGGTAAGATCAACCAGTTGAATTGTTAATGAAACTAATTGCATCTGAAATTGGTACATTCCCCCAGTGTCTCCTACTGATGATGACTCTAATTTCATTGTGATTTCCAATGCCTCGGGCTGCGACACAACCTTCTGTTGACTTATTGGTCTATGAATGTGGGGTAGTAATCCTGCAATGAACCACTCTAGATGTTGTTGATATAGAATATGGAAAGTCAGTCTCCCCATTACATCCTTAAAGTGTTGATTGTAATCCCATACTGACTCTGTTTGTACCTATTTTATCTCCTCCAGTTCAACAATATACTGCCATTCCAACTTTGGATTTTTGAACTCCTTTAATAGTGCTTTCTTTATTTATGCCAAAGTCCTAGTCTATCTGGTAGGTGTAATACCCTATAATTTCATATACCATACTAGCGCATGGCCCCTAAACATTGTTTCTAACTTCACAATCTTCACTGCTTCATCCTATATGTTCTTTTCGGCCCAAACTGTCTCATAGAAAAACCATTTTTGTTATGGGTCCTCTGACCCTACTCCCTTGAATTTAGGAAGTATAAGAATATTATCTATCCCCGCCATGTTGGTTTTTGTATTCCCTCCTCTTGGTGATGTTGGTACACTCTGATTTTGAATCTATGCACTACTCCCACTATTTCGACTAGTACTGTTATATCCTCCTTGGCTAACTATGACGTCTTTGACAATCCTCAAATGATATTTTTTATTATGGTGACGCACATGGGGTCATGGATTCAATGCAGTATCATGTCTGATTAGGACTTATCGACTCTTCTATTACTAGACTAGACTAACACCCTTCTTCTCTGCCTCCTATAACTGGTATCTCTACAATTCGGACATGTGCACAAGGTTTTTTTCCTTCTAGCTCACTGTGCGGCTCTTCTCTCCCAACCCCAGTATTTTTCCTTTTATACCTCCTTCCTCCACGTAACTCTCAAATTCATAGACTTCCTCTGGTGGACTATCTTCTTCCATCCTCAGTCCCTTCCTTCCTCTTTCATGGCTTCCTCCCTTTTCTCAGGCGATCCTTTTGTTATCCTCCAACTCCCTTACGTGCACAAATCTCGTTTAGTCGTAAGACTCCTTTATCATCACATTATTTTCACATAATAACATCTTTATCCACATATTCAACTGCTTGAGTAGTTGGGTTACTTACCTATTTTATCTTCCTTACCAATTCCGAAGTCCAATTCTTCAGTGCTACAACACTAAAACTTCATGTCTTCTCTACTAACCTTTCTAGCCACTCAGTCATAATTTATGGGAATTTGCCAAACAAAATTTCATGTTGATCTGTGAACACATACTTTTGCATCCATTTATCGTCACTCATCCATGAGTTCCTTTTCTCTTGTCACGTGAAGTCCCATTCTTTTCATTCCAATCAGTCAGTTATTTCTTTCTTAGTCGGCCTCCAAAACATTCCTTTAGTCGCAAATTCCCAGTCCCGAAAACAAAACCATTTTTTGGCTACTTCTTTTTGGCAGAGGTTTTATCGGACCCAAGGTTCGGGTTGACCATGACCAACAAAAACCTCAAGACACCGACTCTTTTGGCTTCACCTGCTTGTGCAGATGAAGTCTCACCTGAGGTATCTATTGGGGCTGCAAGAACCATGTTTCTGCAACAGTAAGGGAAAGAGAGGTTGATGTGTGAATCACTCTTCCTTATATTAACTTGTGTATGTTCTTGATTATTACCTAAACTATCGCATCCATACATGAGCATTCCAGCATGACCAATTCATAGACTAAATTCATCTTGCAAAGTATATCATCATCCATGAATGCATAAAGACAAGTAGGAACACAAGACACAATATCCTTTATAAAATCCTTCTTTATTCATTTTCTTTCTTACTCACTGATTATTACATTAAGGATATTTCCATAACCTCAATTCTCTTCCATGCGCACACTCTCACACTCACATATGCCTATATCTATTTCTATCTCTATATCTCTATCCTCTCTATATTCCAATCCCGTTACATATTTATACCCCAAAATCTAGGGCTTCAAGTTCTATTCTTATCTATCCAAAAATAACCCATTACAATGCATGTCATAGCCATCTTTAGTTAGTTGGCTATTTTCCTTCTTCTACTTCTTGTTCTTTATACAACTTTTATGTTGTTCTTTTATTTCTGGAAAGTCACACTACCATCGTTTGCACTTCCTTTTCTCGCTCACTTACTTTATCCTTTTGTCTTTGCAGTATATTTGTCCTTCATGTGCTTATACACCCTTTCTATCTTCTGTGTGAATCCTTCCTTCTGCATGATTCCTTCCTTCTACGTGAATCATTCCTTCTGCGTGCTTTCTTTGTACTTAGATTCTTCTCAAAATTATATCCAAAACTACTTTTCCAACAAAATCCATTTAAGAACTAATGAGAAAAGGAGTTCTAATGATGGAAAATATTCCTGGAATAAGTTTGTCCTCATATATTCCTTTCCCTA
>ML799980.1:178449-192679 GCA_009831015.1 Picea engelmannii | reverse complement strand
TCAATGAGCCTCTGTGTAAACTCTATGTATGCCACTATCTGATTGTGGCCAAGTGTAGTTAACCCATGGTACCACTAGTCATGAGCTTTTCCCTCCAAGTACATGGTGGAAAACTTGATGGAATCTATCTCCCTCATAGGATTAAGCTGCAGGTAAGTGTCTAGGTTTTGTACCCACGCTTGTGCAGTCATCTTGGTCGAACCATCAAAGTAGGGAAGCTCCATCTTCCGTGCCCTACGCTCTAACTCATAGTTGTTCTTGTGGTACGACCTCTGAGTTTTCCCTCTAAATTTAAGTCCACAATACTGATCCAGGGTGATTTGTCTTTGGACTGGTAGGCTTAGTGAGTTGTACTCTCTGACATACTGATCAAAGTTGTCATAAAATTCATCTTGGTAGCTTGGTTGTGGCTTCTCCTCCAACAATGAAGGAAGATAGGGCCTATGGGTGGTCCTGCTGTGTGTTTGTCCCTGTGGTGCATCTCCTCCATGACTCTGTCCCTCAGTGTGATAGTGGGGAATGTGCTCCTATTGAGGTCTATACCCTCCCTGAGATCCACTAGTCTCTCTATTGTTATATGTTTTAGGACCCTTACCTCCATGAGTCATCTGCATCAAAAGCTTTGATATCATCTCTTGGTTGTCACCTACCTTTTTCAAGGTCTCTGATATTTCGGCCTGTCCCCTACGTGTTGCCTCCTGGCTCTCCTACAGGTGATGAACCAGGTCACTCTGTGATACTTCTATGGAGCGTTGTAAGTCCCTAGCAATCCCTTCCAAAGTTACCAGAACCGGACCGGTCATTGAATTGGTCGACCAAAAAAACCGGAACCGAACCGGAACTGGGAAAAAAACGGATCAAAAAACTGGTCACTAAAAATACATAAAATATTCAAATTTTGAAAAACAAATACATATTCATGTGTATCCATGTGAATCCAAACCATTATACACAAATTTGAAAAGTTTTAAAAATAAACCCTAAATTTAAAAAAAAATGTGAATCCCAACCCTAAATTTAAAAAAAAATCTAAATCCCCCCTACTTTTCCACCCACGGGTCATCTTCACGGAACCGGCCGGTTCAGGCAAAAAAACCAGTTCCGTACGGAACCGGTCAAGGGCGGTTTGATGGGGCGGTTCGGACCAGTGGAGGCTCAGAACCAGTTGGATCGGCCGGTTTTACCAGTTTCGATTCGGTTCTTGTAACACTGATCCCTGCTATCATATGTGGCTCATTGTCCTCACCTCACCCTTCCATTTCGGCCTCTGCCTCACCTATTTGTTTCCTTCTTCTACCCATATAAATGCCACTGAACTTTTTCATGCGCTAATCCTCATAGGATGGAGGATCAAAGCTTTGATACCACTGTAATGTTCCCAAGCCAATTTTTTCGTGTGGAACACTAACTGACCACTGATTTGCTTGTTTGTGTATGTTTATTTGCAGGTTGGCCTCTTAAGTTTGAGCCTTAGGGTTTATAGTTCAGTTATTTAAGTTCAGATCTGAAGACAAGCAATGAAGATACAAGATAACACAAGATATGGAACCAACAGCGAGATCTGACCTTTATTGATGTAATAAGCAAGAACCTGATACAAGAAGGATGCAGATCTAGAATAACCTCAGATAGCTCCAATAAATAAGATATGAGCTGCTACAAAATGCTACGGCAAGGAGTGGAATCCCCCAAGGATGGATATACAATGAACATCAATACAAGAAGAATCCAGGGTCAAGTCCAAACCCCCCTGGCTACAGTTACGCTCCACTGGATGGCTGTGAAGACCTAGTGTTTCGGCCTAGCTGAAGAAGATCTCCAAACAACACCAAACTCCACCGAATGATAGATCGGGGCAAGTAGAAGCCCTCCCTAAAGTCTCAAGCCCTGATGCCAAGATCTGCTCCTCCAAACTGTTGAATCCTCAATCAAGACTATGCCCTCCTGAAGACTGTCAAGCTCAATATTTTGGTCCTGATGAAGGAGGCCTCCAAATCCCTTGAAACTCTCTAGAAAGATAGATTGGGCCACCACAAGCTACTAGGAGAAGTCTCAGGGTCATATCTGAGGTATAACCTCTCCAAACTGAGAAGATATGAATCACAGTTGCGCCCTACTTCTCTCAAAAACGTGCCAAAGCTCAAGATAATTATATGGCAAGAATAACCCTCTCAAAACACACCAGATCTGATCATCAAGGCCCTGCAAGAAATACCTAGGTGCTAGAATGTAAAAAGGCCCTATCAATAACCTGGATCGAACTCCTCTCCAAAGAATGATGTACGCCCTGTTGGGAAACCCTCAATGGTACGGCCTACGTCTCTCCTGGATGGATGATGGTACCTGTGAATGCTGTAGAATGGTGTGGGTGGAGTATTTCATCCTCGAGACCAAGCTTGGAACAAGATGGGTGGAATCTTTCACCACCGAGTTGTTCTCTAGGGTTTGTATTCTCAAAACCCTCAAAACTGTGTGCTCAAGAGCCAAATAGAAAAATGCATAATAATCCAAGATGAGTGAGAGGTGTGCCCTAGGCTTTCCTTTATACCTCTTTCTATTCCTTTGTTGAGTTAAGTTAACCCCTAGGTTCAATTCCTAACTCAACCTCAAGAACTCTAATCCTCCAGTGAGTTACTTTTTCACTTTTCAAGTCAACTTCAAATTATAACATTGGTTTTAGCTGACTTTTCCCCATGCTACATGAGACTATAGTCTAGTGGGGATGACTAGACTATTGAGTCTCTCCAAACCTCTTCATCAAGAGGTGGGGGATATTACAGTCTCCGCTGCTAGAAATTTCTTGCCCACAAGCAATTTCAAACCTGTCTCTTGTATCACCTGTTCAGTCTCCCACGTGGCATCCTCAATAGGTAGATCCTTCCACTTGACCAAGTATTCCTTGATGCTTCTCCTTCAGAGCTTCTTCTCCCGAACCTCTAATATTTCCTCAGGCATTAGTACCAACTGCCCCTCTTCATCTAAGGGTGGCAGTACCTCCAATGGGTTGGTGTATTGGCTGATGGCCCTATTCAAGCATGATACATGGAATACGTTTTGGATTCTGCTGCCCTGTGGAAGCTCAAGTTCATAAGCCACGACCCCTACCTTCCTGCTGATCCTGTAGGGTCCAAAAAACCGGGGTTGGAGCTTTTCTACTCCGCTTCTTTTGATAGAAGCCTGCCTATATGGTTGGAGCCTTAAGTAGACTAAGTCACCAACCTCAAATGTGCGCTCTACCCTATGTTTGTCTGCCTGGAATATTTGCTGATTCTGTGCCCTTTGTAGGTGATCTTTCAATTTCCTGAGTATGTCTTGACTCTGCTGCACCCAATCCCGTACCATAGGAGCTCTGATGTCACCAAAGGAAATCTCTACAAAGGAGAGAGGGTCATAACTGCACAAATCCCTGAATGGGGTCATACTGATGGACATGTGATAAGTGGTGTTGTAACAGTATTCCCCCAGGTGTAGCCACCTAACCCATGCCTTCTGTTGCCCTGCTACGTAATTTCTGAGGTAGCCTTCCACCTGCTTGTTGACTATTTCGGTCTGCCCATCAGTCTGAGGATGGTAGCTGGTGCTAGGGGTCAAGGCCGTACCAACCAACCTGAATAGCTCCTGCCAGAAAGTGCTCATAAATCGGCTATCCCTATCACTAACAATAGTCTTGGGCAACCCATGTAGCCTGAAGATCTCCCTGAAGCACAAATCTGCAACCTGTGCTGTGCTGAAGTCTGTGGCAATGGAGAAGAATTGTGCAAATGTAGTTAACCTGTCCACCACCACGAAAATGTAGTCTTTCCCCTGTGCCCTCGACAATCTTGTGATGAAGTCCATGGAGATACTTTCCCATTTGTGCTTTGGAATGGGTAAAGGCTATAATAGTCCTGCGGGATGGGTATGCTCATCCTTGTTTTCCTGGAAAGTAGTGAATTCTTTGATGTGTCTTACTACATCTTCTTTGATACCCCTCCATGAAAACCGTTCCCTTACATGTCTGTATGTTTTGACAATGCCTTGGTGCCCTGCCACCGGTGAATCGTGCCATTCTTGTAGTATCTTGGCCTTGAAGGCTCACTCAGGAACCAAGAAAATTCGACCCTTGTAGTAGATGATGTCATCTATGACTTTGAAGTTGTCATATTGTATTTTCCCATCCATCAACTAACAAGCAAACTGGTTTTTGGAGTATTCCACCAAGAGTGGGCCTTCCAGTCCACTGAGATATCGGTCATGGCATAAACTGATGGCCTCCTGGATAATGCATCTACAACTATGTTATTCTTCCCTTGACAAATTCGATGTCAAAATCATAGGCTTGTATCTTTCTAACCCACTTCTGTTGCCTCGCATTTAAGCCCTTCTATTCCAAGAAGTACTTAAGTCTGTTGTGATCTGATCTCACCACAAATATTGCCCCTACCAAGTATTGCCTGAATTTGGCCAAGGCATGCATGATAGCTAGCATTTCTTTATTGTAGATAGTGTAAAGAAGCTCAGGGCCCCTCAACTTTTGGCTCTCCTAGGAAAGGGGATGCCTATTCTGCATTAGTACGACCCCAATGCCCTCTCCGGATGCATCACACTCCAATATGAAGGGTTCGCTGAAATCTGGCAAGGCTAAAACTGGGCATGTGCTCATCACCTTTTTCATCTTGTCAAATGTAGAATCTGCCTCTTCACTCCATCTGAAAGCCCCTTTCTTGGTCAAATCGGTCAAGGGTGCACAAAGTTGTGAGAACCCCTTGATGAACCTCCTATAATAATTGAAAATGTCGAGAAATCCCCTTAACTCTGTAAGAGTATTAGGTGTGGGTCAGTCAAGTATCGCTTGGATCTTCTCCTTGTGTACCTGTACCCCCTTTACTCCAATGATGTGTCCTAAGTAAAGGACCCCTGTCATTCCAAATTCACATTTGGAATCCTTGGCATACAAGTATTGGTCCTCCATGATAGTTAAAATCTGTTCCATATGCTGAAGATGCTCCTCCCAAGTCTTTCTATAGATCAACAAGTCAACAAAAAACACAAGAAGGTACTTCTTCAACTGCTTGTTGAAGACGTGATTCATACATGACTGAAATGTGGTTGGTGCATTGGTCAGTCCAAAGGGCATCACTAGGAATTCATAGTGGTTGTAGTGACACCTGAAGGCAGTTTTTGGAATGTCCTGCTCCCTCATCTTGATCTGATGATATCCAGAGCGCAAGTCAATCTTGGTGAAGTAAACAACCCCATGGAGCTCATCCAATATCTCATAAATCCTCGGAATGGGGTACCTGTTTTTAATAGTCTTCTTGTTTAATACCCTGAAATCAATGCACATGCGCATGGTTCCATCCTTCTTCTTGACTAGTACCACTGAAGATGCAAAAGGACTAGAACTTGGCCTAATGTGACCCATGTCTAACAATTCTTTGATGGCCTTCTCTATCTCGTCTTTGTACTTCTTTAGGTGTCTGTAGGGCGTGGTGATGACTGGTTTTGCCCCCTCTTCTAGCTCTATGATGTGCTCAAACCCCCTATCAAGTGGCACACTAGGTGGAATGGGTCCAAACACCTTGCTATGTTCGTCAATGATCTTTTGAATCTCTGGTGCATAGTGAACCTTTCCCTTCTTGTCCACACATGGAAAAATCTTACACTCCACAGCATATACAATCTCCTCTCTTCTGAAAATGGCCTCCATACATTTTGCTGTAACTACTCTAGCTGTGTTTCCAGACATGCCCCTGAGAAGTACCTTTCTCCCACTCTCCTCTGTGAAAGACATCTCCATAGTCTTGTAGTTGGTGGTGATAGGTCCCAACGTACTAAGCCACTAAACTCCAAGGATGATGTTTGTATCAAGGAGGTCCATCACATAGAATTCTTGTGCTAAGTCATGCCTGGAATATACTTGTTACAAGGCATGGTGCTTCCCCCTGCTACCACCACCTTGAATCCTTCAAATTAAACTTTGGGTATGTGCCTCCTCTGTAGCAGTGTTGAGTCAATGAAGTTGTGAGAAGCCCCCCCATCAATGAGAACTTAAACCTTTTTCCCCTGCAATACCCCTCTTATCCTGAAGGTGTTGTACTTGGGTAGCCCACTGATAGATGCCAATGTAGCCCTCTTCTATTGCACTGTCGTGACCTTTAGCCTCCTCTTCTACAATTTCGGTGTTGTCTGCTTCTATGTTCTGGATGTGACCGAAATCCTCATCCTCCTCATTATCAGATGCCACCTTAATGTAATGAGCCTTGCCACAGCCCATACACTTGTGGGATGGGTCCCACGGCTCTTTGCATGTGTAGAATAGTTGCTTTCTCCTCAGTTCTCTTCTAGTGTTCTCGTTCATCCTACCTCTTCCCCTGTTAAACCCCCTTGGGTCTCTTCCTCCTGTGTTTAGAGGCGGTCTAGGCACAAATTTAGATTTTTTTGTTGGACCTAGATCTCTCATCCTCCATATAGCATCCTGCAAGTTGGTAGGCTTGAAAGCTTTAACCCAACCCTTTAAGGGTTCCATCAAACCCTTTGTGAACAACATCATGAGTCTAAACTGTGACACATCCTGTACCATGACTACTAGCCTCTAAAACTACTCAATATACACCTCTGGTGATCCTATCTACCTGAGTTGGGTGAGTTCCCTGAAATGAAGCTCTGGATCCCCTTGGTCAAATCTGTCAATGAGCCTTTGTGTAAATTCTGTGTATGCCACTATCTGATTGTGGCCAAGTGTAGTTAACCCATGGTACCACCAGTCATGAGATTTTCCCTCCAAGTACATGGTGGCAAACTTGATGGCATCCATCTCCCTCATAGGGTTAAGCTGCAGGTAAGTGTCTAGTTTTTGTACCCACGCTTGTGCAGTCATCTTGGTCGAACCATCAAAGTAGGGAATCTCCATCTTCCGTGCCCTGCGCTCTAACTCATAGTTGTTCTTGTGGTACGGCCTCTGAGTTTTCCCTCTGAATTTAAGTCCACAATACTAATCCAGGGTGATCTCTCTTTGGACTGGTAGGCTTAGTGAGTTGTACTCTCTGACATATTGATCAAAGTTGTCATCAAATTCGTCTTGGTATCTTGGCTATGGTTGGTCCTCCAAGAATGAAGGAATATAGGGCCTATGGGTGGTCCTGCTGTGTGTCTATCCTTGTGGTGCACCTCCTCCATGACTCTGTCCCTCAGTGTGATAGTGGGGAATGTGCTCCTGTTGAGGTCTATACCCTCCCTAAGATCCACTAGTCTCTCTATTGTTATATGTTTCAGGACCCTTACCTCCATGATTCATCTACATCAAAAGGTTTGATATCATCTCTTGGCTGTCACCCACCTTTTTCAAGGTCTCTGATATTTAAGCCTGTCCCCTACGTGTTGCCTCCTGGCTCCCCTGTAGGTGATGAACCAGGTCACTCTGTGATACTTTTATGGAGCGTTGTATTTCCCTAGCAATCCCTGCTATCATATGTGGCTCACTGTCCTCACCTGACCCTTCCATTTTGGCCTCTGCCTCACCTGTTTGTTTCCTTCTTCTGCCCATATAAATGCCACTGAACTTCTACATGCACTAATCCTCACAGGATGAGAGGATCAGAGCTTTGATACCAATGTAATGTTATCAAGCCAATTTTTCCGCTTTGAACACTAACTGACCACTGATTTGCTTGTTCGTGTATGTTTATTTGCAGGTTGGACTCTTAGGTTTTGGCCTTAGGGTTTATAGTTCAGTTATTTAAGTTTAGATCTTAAGAAAAGAAATGAAGATACAAGATAACACAAGATATGAAACCAACAGTGAGATTTGACCTTTATTGATGTAATAAGCAAGAACCTGATACAAGAAGGATGCAGATCTGGAATAGCCTCAAATACCTCCAATAGATGAGATATGAGCTGCTACAAAATGCTCCAGCAAGGATATGCAAGCCCCCAAGGCTAGATATACAATGAAGATCAATACAAGAAGAATCCAGGGTCAAGCCCAAACCCCCCTAGCTGCAGTTACGCTCCACTGGATGGCTGTGAAGACCTAGTGTTTCGGCCTAGCTGAAGAAGATCTCCAAACAACATCAAACTCCACCGAATGATAGATCGGGGCAAGTAGAAACCCTCCCTGAAGTCTCAAGCCTTGATGCCAAGATTTGCTCCTCCAAACTGTTGAATCCTCAATCAAGATTGTGGCCTCCTGAACATTGTCAAGCTCAATATTTTGGTCCTGATGAAGGAGGCCTCCAAATCCCTTGAAACTATCTAGAAAGATAGATCAGGCCACCACAAGCTACTAGGAGAAGTCTCAGGGTTAGATATGAGGTATAACCCCTCCAAACTGAAAAGATCTAAATCAAAGTTGCGCCCTCCTTCTCTCAAAAACATGCCAAAGCTCAAGAAACACACCACATCTAATCATCAAGGCTTTGCAAGAAATACCCAGGTGCTAGAATGTCAAAAATCCCTATCAATAACTTGGATCGAACTCCTCTCCAAAGAATGATGTGCCCCCTGCTGGAAAACCCTCAATGGTATGACCTACTGCTCTCCTGGATGGATGATGGTACCTGTGAATGATGTAGAATGGTGTTGGTGGAGTATTTCATCCCCGAGACCAAGCTTGGAACAAGATGGGTGGAATCTTTCACCACCGAGTTGTTCTCTAGGGTTTGTTATCTCAAAACCCTCAAAATTGTGTGCTCAAGAGCCCAATAGAAAAATGCATAATAATCCAAGATGAGTGACAGGTGTGCCCTAGGATTTCCTTTATACCTCTTTCTATTCTTCTATTGAGTTAAGTTAACCCCTAGGTTCAACTCCTAACTCAACCTCAAGCGCTCTAATCCTCCAATGAGTTACTTTTTCCCTTTTCAAGTCAACTTCAAATTATAACATTAGTTTTAGCTGACTTTTCCCCATGCTGCATGAGACTATAGTCTAGTGGGGATGACTTGACTACCGAGTCTCTCCAAACCTCTTCATCAAGAGGTGGGGGACATTACATATATCAAGGCTATTAAATCTAGTAAGACTTGAGCACAAAATCAAGGTTGTAACAAAAATCTAACTGTAGTGATATTTATCATCCTTATGGCTGTAGAAAACCAATCTTTATAGTAGAAAAATCAGCCAATGAAAATATAATGTTCCCCACCTCTTGATGAAGAGGTTCTGAGAGACTCAGTAGTCTAGTTGTCCCCACTAGACTATAGTCTCATGCATCATGACAAAGACAACCCAAAGTTATTACCTAAGCACAATGTTATAATATTAAGTTGACTTTGGGAGAAAAAGGTAAACTGAAGGAAAGAAAAGCATATGTGTGGAAAAGCTAGGAGTTAACCCTAGGGGTTAACTAACTCAACAGAGAAATAGATCTGGAGTATAAAAGAAAGGAAGGGCACACTTCTCACTCATTCTAGATTATTATTATTGTTGCCACCTTATACACACCTAGGAGATGTGGAAGAAATCTTCAATCCACTCGGTGTGTCCTTAGGGGCAAGTGAGAGTTAAGGTGTTGTCACCTAATCCTCAACTCCTTCGTCTAGGCCAACTCCTAGTGAAGCCAAGGGGGGTAGTCCCTAACAAATATACTAAGGCTTTGAAATAAACTAAGTACAAAATATGAAATCTAGGAGTTTTTTTTTATTCTTTCAAATCATCAACCATAAACTGATAAAACATGAAGTAAACATTCACCACGATATATAATCAAATAAGCATATACTTGCATCAAAAGGATACTGAGAGACAATTGTTAGGTGCAAGTTTCATTTAAATTAGATATATAACCAAACTTGAATTGAAGCCTGTGGCTTTGCTGAGTATGAAAATTGAGACCAGTGCCTTAAAGGGAATCATGGGCAATGTAGTTCGAGTGTTTTATTAGGATAAATTAATGTTCAGTTAATGAAATGATTTGGGCCTCCTTAGAGGTTAACTCTTTGTTTGGAAACTTGCGGAGAGCTTTACCGAAAGCCAATGGTCTCACCAGTAAAACTCACTCAAAGTGTTGGATGTCCAAAACGGGTGGGAAGCCAGGTCCCGAGAGGGCCCGCCTTACTTCTCAGGTCACTTCAAGGCATTTTCCCGCGCATCAAGTTAAATACTTTGGGGGTAGTCCTAATTAAACTATCAACCACTGACCAGCACAGCGTGTATGAACTTACTTCCAGCAGATCGAGACTAGCTCTCAACTGGAATGGTCAGGAACCGCACTGTGAGCTGAGGGGAATTTGTTTATTTTATGACAAGTAAAACAAATGTGAGACTAATTACTAGATCCACATTGACCAGGCCTCTTGCGAAGTCGTTGAGGGGATGGATGGTTTATTACCAACTTGAAATTGCAAACTAATCTAGCAATTTAAAAGTTATTTTCCCGAATAAAATCTAATCTAAGTGTTGTGGTTAAGATAGATTGATTGATTACTTTAACTTATGCTGAAAAGAGAAAAGCAAGAAACCAAAATTTGAACACACACCACCACACTGCCAATCCCCTAAAGGGAGGCCGAAACTGGGCAGTATGAGACCCGCTTTTATTGCTTCCTATTACAACCGAGAAACTAAGTTCTCTTTTTCTCTTTTAGGACTTTTGGATCCTTGAAAACTGGATCAAACTTAAGAAAAATGATTACAAGGGGTTCCTTGAAAGTCTTGGTCTTCAAGGGTTCCAACTTAGGCTAGATTTTCTTCACTTTGTCTTTGTGTAATGTCCCCCACCTCTTAGAGAGGTGATGAGGAGACTCTGTGGCTTGGGCACCCCCACTAGGTCATAGTCTCACACTGAGGGGGAAGGTCAACTAGACTAAAGTTATATTTTTAAGTTGACTTGAGAAAGAAAAAGGATAAAAGGAGTAAAAGATAACTCAACAGAATAATAGAAGTTAACCTTGGGAGTTAACCTAACTCAACAGAGAAATAGAAGGAAAAAGTATAAGTAAGAGGCTGGGGCGCACCTATTATTCATTCTGGATTTGGTATATTGTTTGCTATTGCTCTTGAGCATTCAGTTTGGGGGTTTTTCTATACAAACCCTTGTGAGCAACTCAATGGTGAAATATCCACTCACCTTGTTTCGCAGCTTGGTCTCGGGGTTGAAAGACTCCTCCACACCATTCTATTCTCAGCACGTCTCCATCTAGCTCTTCAGAAGATAGCAGGTCGTACTGTTCTTGTGATTCCAGCAAGGGTGCACCATCATCTAGAGGGAGATTCGATCCAGCTTATCCAGAGGGCCTGTGGCCATTTCGACACTTGGGTTTTGTTTGCAGGGGCACGACCATTAGTTTGAAGGTTTTTCTGGAGGGTTATCACCATCAGATATTTGTTTACAGATTGGGATGTCTTGGAGACAAAGGGGGCGTCCTGTGATTCAGTAAATCTCAGATCTAGAGAGATTCATTGGGAATCTGAGTTTGAGATTTCTCCTACAGGGTTTTTATAGCCTGATCTACATTCCTGGAGAGTTTCAGGGCATTTGGAGGCCTATCCCATCAGATCCGGATTACCTAGGGTTCCAGGCATCCAGGAGGGCGCAACTTCAGTGGAAGATCAAATTTTGGAGGAGTTTGCCTTGGACGTCTAGCTTGAGACTTCAAGAGGGTGATCCTAGCATCCTGATCTATCATTTGGCAGAGTTTGGACTTGTTTGGAGTCTTCTTTCAGTTGGGCCGAATTGTTGAGGGTTTCAGCCATCTATTGGAGCGTGGCATCCTTCAGCTGGAAGGATTGGCATCCAGATCTGCGTGTATTGATCCTCATTTCTTAATCAGCCTTTGGGAGGCTTGTCTGTATCAGCGGGAGCATTTTGTAGCAACTCATACTTGTTTGCATTGGAGCCATCTAAGGATTATTCCAAATCTTCTCATTCTATTGTATCTGATTCATGCTTCTATAATAAAGGTCAGATTTATGCTTGTGTTTCTATATCTTGAATGTATCATGATCTTCATGTGTTGGATGAATCTTGTATGAATGCAATTAATAACTAGATAACTCAATAAACACCTGCACATCAACAAACCAGTGGTAGCTAGTGATTCCAAGAGAAAAATTTGGCTTGGGATCATTACACTTTGATTTCGCCAGAGCTTTCGCTTGTTTTATGATGGGCCTGCTAAAAACCAGCAAAGAGAAAGATTAGAAAATGAAGACAAACACTTTAAACAATAAACAGAAAGGAAAAATACTTAGCCACAATTTTTGGAAACTTTTCTTATGAAAAATGCAAAATTTTTAGGGCTTTTTGAGACTTTAAATGAATCTAACCTAGGCTCTTTTAGAGTTTTTTGTTTGCTGTCCTAAAACAACAAGCTAAAACTCTTGAATAGCTAGATCTACATGTTATAAGTTTGCTTGAGCCACTAGGGCGTCTAGCTTAGCCAAGTGATTCTTATTGTTATTATAATTTAAAGATGTACAACTATTAGGGATGCAACAAACCTCTCTTTAATCATCTTTGTTACTTTTTCTACCAATGAAAATTACAAGTAAATAGTGCTAATTATTCTTCTTGTCAAGGGATTTCATTCAAGTGTTTTTCTTGTGAATTTTAGTGGCAAGAACTTGCTATTGTAGAAAGAGTTTTCTACAGCCACAAGGATACCCTAATATTTTGTTGATAACACCTTTTTGCAGCCCTACTTTACCATCAAAACTTGTGTCTAAATATTGGGATATTATCTACATGTTTGGTGCTTGATTGCCCAATAATTATTTGGTGTTTTGCATTGTTAATTTTGCAACTATTTACATTTTACATTGTTGATATATATATATGATCTGCTGCAATTTTAAGACAGCAAGGTTTCTCGCTTGTTCCCCTTCAATTCAAGGCTTGTATATATATCTTGTGTTTTGTTCCAGGCAAGTTTAAAATTGTCTTGCAGGTACACCATACTTTGGAAACCATCTTCCATCAACAAGACTCTTCTCCAAGCCTTTATCATTCTCCAAATCTGACCTATAAGGGTTTTCACCATCATCTTTTCACTTTCCATCTCAATCCCCCTAGGGTCACCAAGATTCCCCCCTTGTGGTGATTTATCATCACTAAAGCGAGGGGGGTGCCTATCTAAGGTGACAGTGGGTAGATACTCCCATAGTTGTCATACTCTTGTGGTTTAGGTCGGGCTTTGCCCAACCTACAATTTGTACGATAACAGGGTTGTTTAAACCAAAAAAAATTAATGCTCCAATCCATTGTTCTTATGGAATATGAAAAGAGTAAGGGACCCCATTTCTACAAAGAGAACTTTGCTATAGATTCCTGGCTTTTTCTTCTGAAAAGTTAGTTTCTACGTTAAGCTCCCTCTTGACGAGGAAAAATCAAATTTGATCAAAGTATTGAATGAGACATTCGATGCTTCTTAGAAACAAGTTTAACTTGTTATCGGATGGGCGACCTTGCTCATTCAATGCTTGTATTACCAACAACAAGTGTCCTAGAACCATCATTTTTTATATTCCTTCCTCCTTAGCCATGCTAAGCCCACACCATAGTGCATAGACTTCGGCCAAGTTATTTAACACATTCCCTAGGCCCCAAGAGTTAATTCACTACTTCATTTCCTCCTGGATCTTGAATTATCCCCCGACGCCTGCCACCCCTGGGTACCTTTCACATTTCACAAAACATGTTCTACATATTTGGGGGAATGATATGACATGTTGGCATTCTCTACATGGTACTATGAAGGAATTCCCTTCCTTAAATAAGGATACATGGCATCTAATACCCTTCCACAAGGTTTGTTACACACCTATTCATGGGTTGTCTAGGGTTTAAGGAAAATTTGAAGTACATGTATGGCATGGAACTATACTTTGTTGCGGTTTCCCATCATCTTAACCCACACACGGCACATCTATTCATAAACATGTTATTAGAAGCAGCCTTGAGGCCATATCTTGTGGATATTTGCTTAGCATGCTCTAAAATGAAGTTTTTAAATTTTTAGGTAATATACCAGCCCTAATTAAAGGAGGCTTCCCATGAAGAGGTCTCTAGAATGGCACAAGGAATAAGAACAACAAAATTTTTAATGGAACGTCTAGCATGAGAAGATGAAAGCTCAAGAGGAGAAAAATTGTTTGAACACTAAGTTACTACAAAACTTAAATCATTTGAAAAAGAAAATGAATAATAGATTGAGCATAAGGTATGAGGAAGGAGGAAAAGTCCATTCAAGAAGAGAAAACCATGGAAGATCCCGACACTCAAGAAGTGATACTAGAACTTGAAGGCATC
>ML799980.1:147162-172354 GCA_009831015.1 Picea engelmannii | reverse complement strand
AAATTTGTAAATAGGAATTAAATCTATGGAACCATTTATCTAACCATTTCTCAATTGGATATCATTTCTTTCTTTTTATATATGTCTCACAAGCCAAGCCTTAATCCCTAATTTACAAGGATATATATTGCCCAAGTTTTGAAACTTCCAACATTTCTAATGAAACACTCCACCCATCATCAAGGAAAAATCAAGCTTGAATGTTAGAAAATAATGCCAGATTATAAATAGGAGGAAAGACTGAGAGGGAAAGGGGAGATTAAAGTGGAAATTAATAAGTTGGTAAAATAGTCAAATTTTAAGGAGTAAAAATAAATATTAGGTAGATAATAAAAAAAGGACAATATGAAGAACTAGAATAACGTAGATTAATGAAATGAAGAATTACATGAAGTGGTATAAACTAGTATAATAATATAAGGATTATAATAGATTAAGAATTAGGGATTATAATAGATTAATAAATAAAGAAATAGTCAATTAGAAAAGAGTATAATGTTGATAAAATGATGAAAATGATTAGAAATAGTTGGAAGAAAGAAACTAATCATAAGAGGAGAATAAAAATGGGGCAAAATGACTCTAAATGGAGTGTTAGTGAAAATGTTGGAAGTTTCAAAACTTGCAACCTACATACTAGGATATATATTATTTTATTTAGAAATAGGATACCTAATGTGAATATGTGCCACAAAACACTAATAGTATCAATAATGCTCAATAGATGAGGCATTCTTATGTTAATAATGTTTATTTCTAGTAGCAAAGTAGCTTTTGAATAATTACACTTTCTCACTATCTAGTATCTCTTGAATATTTACAGTTCTCACCATCTAGTATCTTTTTTATTTTATTTGTGATTATGAAATAGGTCCATACAACATATTTACAATATATTTAGATTTTTCCATAAGATTATGATATTCTTAAAAAAATTATTATTATTGCACTTACCTTTAGATTAAGAATAATTTTAAGTTTGAATATTTACAGTTTTTCACCATCTAGTATTTCTTTTTTATTTGCCATTATGAAATAAGTTCATACAACATATTTACAATATATTTAGATTTTGGGCGTGTAAGATGAGAAATTAGTTAGGGTCAATATATTAGTTATGTAATAGGGAGATAAGTTGAAAGTATCTAATTTTATTTATTCATACATTTGCATTTTGAACAAATTATAAAGAATCACTTTTTTTATTTACATTTTTACATCTTGAACAAATTATAATGTATATATATATATATTTCTTTTCATTAAAAAAGATGTTTTCGTAATTCTAAAAGCTATTTCAAGACTCTACAAAGTTATTCCAAGACTCTACAAGATAAATATATTCCACTGTTATTTCACACACATACACTCCATTTACAAATTCCTAAATCCAAATCAATTTAGAACTTCATGTATTACTATCCATTATTACAATAAAAAAAGACATAAAAATTACATTTACCTTCGAAAAAAACATTCAATGTTAAATCTTTTTTACAGTTTAAAATTTACATTTCTTTTAAACTACAAATTAAATTAAATTAATTTTGTTTAATCATATAGGTTTTAGTTAAAATATCAATAACCGTAAAGTGAAATAAGCCTTACTTATTTATTTGCACTGTTTGTTTGTCCAAAATCTTTTTAGAATATTTCAATTTGATCGATTTTAAAAAGAAATCACAGGCTAATCCTCATAGTTATTTCTTCACTTAGCAAATGAAATTTAGAATAGCATCATAAATGCTATCAACTACAACAAAAGCAATTAAAAAAAGCGAACGCGCGCCGTCCAGGTCACACAGGAATCAATTTTATCCAATCTATTATCCCCAAGCACAGGAATGAAATTCACTTTATGTTCATGGCCTATTTATCACCAGTGAGAGAGGCCTGTTGCAAGCGTGTGAAGCAAAATCTGTTGCGAGCGTGTGAAGCGTGTGATAAAATGAATAAACCGAACGTGCGTCGTCCACGTCAGATAAAATGAATAAACCGAACGTGCGTCGTCCACGTCAGATAAAATGAATAAACCGAACGCGCCGTCCACGTAAAGCATACTGCATATGTGGACGAACTTAGGTGCGTAAAGCGACAGAGGTTTTGAAAAGGAAGAAGAATGGTTTTGACGAACAAGGGAGGGTGGTTTTTGAGAGAGTAAGAAGTTTCAAGTTCAATCTTCGGTTCCCAATGGAAGGAGGAAATAAGACTGTTCTTGATCTGCATTAAAAAATGTGTAGAGAATGGTTGAGGAATTCTAAGGTCATGACCATGGTTGATTTAAATGACCATGGTTGATTTAAAGAGGAATCACACGCAAAACCTAATCCTCATCGCTACTTCTATCATCATTGAGCTAGAAATTTATAATCCTCATGGCTATTTTATCATCACCGAGGTAGAAATTTATAATAGCTTTAATATTTTTAATCCCAAAATTTAAATCTAGAAAACAAACTGATATCATAAGCAACTACAACACAAGCAAGAAGATATTGAGAAGGAGATACAGAGTACCTTTAAAGTAGTGCTCACTCCGCTCTTTGCAGTGGTGCTCACTCTGCCCTCTATCCTCTCTATAAATAAATAAACAAATTACTATTAGTCCATAAAAAAACCAGAAATCAATTAATAATTACTTACATATTCCAATTGGACTAATACACCAGAAATCAATTAATAAATTACTTACATATTCCAATTGCTGTTAATTTAAAGAAATCAAATTAGATTAACACCACAAATGATTAAATGGATAATAATTTATTAAAAATGATAATTGATCAACTTTTTTTGAAAATGAGAAAGAAGATGTTTCATTTTATTCATTGATCTTATTGTGAGTATATCCACTTCATAACAATTCAACATAAATAAATTTGAATTAAAAAAATTAAAATAAAACATAAATGAATCTCAAAATTGAGAGTGAAATCCCTTTTTAAATTGTATTTACAAATTTGTAAATAGGAATTAAATCTATGAAATCATTTATGGAACCATTTCTCATTTGGATATCATTTCTTTCTTTTTTATATATGTCTCACAGGCCAAGCCTTAATCCCTAATTTACTAGGATATATATTGGGCAAGTTTTGAAACATCCAAAGTTTCTAGTGGATACTCCACCCTTCATCAGGGACAAATAAAGTTTTGAATGTTAAGATTAAAAATTAAAAGAATAGTCAAATTAGCCATTAGTATTAATAAGTTGGTAAAATAGTCAAATTTGAAGGAGTAAAAATAAATATTAGATAGATAATAAAACAAAGACAATATGAAGAACTAGAATAATGTAGATTAATGAAATGAAGAATTAGATGAACTGGTATAAAGTAGTACAATAATATAAGGATTATAATAGATTAAGAATTAGGGATTATAATAGATTAATAAATAAAGAAATAGTCAAAGTGGAAAAGAAAAGAGTACAATGTTGATAAAATGATGAAAATGATTAGTAATAGTTGGAAGAAAGTAGAAGATGTTGATAATATRAAAATGTCAATAAGAAAATTAATGATAAGAGGAGAATAAGAATGAGACAAAAAGTCAATTAAAGACTAAAAAGATAAGAGCAAGAGTGTTCCCTGGAAAAGTTGGAAGTTTCAAAACTTGCCTCAAAATCATGACATCAAATGTCTTATTTATTCTAACTTTTTGTTTATTAAAAGTGCTTGTAGAACTCTTTTGAATGGGAGTTTCATTTAATAATGATTTGATTTAATAATCTCTATTTCTAGTAGCAAAGTATCTTTTACTTTACATTTTGGGCTTGAATTATTACATCTTCTCACTATCTAGTATCTCTTGAATATTTACAGTTTTCACCATCTTATCTCTCTCTCTTTTATTTGTGATTATGGAATAGGTTCATAAAACATATTTACAATATATTTAGATTTTTCCATAAGATTCTAATACTCTTAAAACTTTTTATTATTATTGCACTTATCTTAATTTTATCATTTTTCTTAATTATGGTAGGACTAACTTTCTTATAGACTTCATTTTTATCTTAAGGAATTCAAGCTTTGTTTTAGGCCTCTTAAAGGAAAAATTAGTCATCACATACCTTGTTAGTTTTGTATTAAGGAGATATATGTGTTATCCTTTCCATTAGAGAAGAGCTTTTATAGTCCTAAGAGCTATTCCAAAATTTCACAAGATAGATATATTTCAATATTGTTTCACACACATACACCCCATTTGCAAATCTCTAAATCCAAGTCAATTTAAGACTTAGTGTATTGCTACTCATTATTTACCATGTACTTTGTACTTTGTAAAATATTGTTCTGCATTCAGCTCAATCCAATTTTTATATAGTTAAAAAAAAGTTAGAAACAAGAAATAAATAAACAAATCAAACACTATTAATGTTAAAAATAATTAAGATTACTATAATGAAAACCAAAAAATTTGATTTGATATAAAGAAATCAAATCTCTCTCACCTCATCCATTTATACAAAAGAGGAATGGAGGTTGTGTTGGTCGGTTTGCCCATATAACGACCCAAAAATACCTCTGCTCTCTTTCAGGAATTTTCCCTCTCTGCTATGCGTTCTCTCTCGAACTCGGACGTTAATTTCACACAGACACCACACATAAACACAATAGCAAACAAACAGGAATACCTACACCCCCACACAGAGTAGAATCAATCATAATCTTGACATAATCTCAGTCTGATTTATGCTAACATATTGTCTGAGAGTGGAAGTCTCTGTTGAGTCCGAGTATTATTATGATTGATCTAAAAGAAAACGGAATAAACGTTTCTATATGAAGTGTACAAAGGAGGGTTCATAGGCTGATAATCTCAACTTTTAGCAGCAAGTTCACTATTTAATGATAATAAGAGAATCAATGAAAGTCATAGGTTTATACGGTTTATAATTCAATATCTTAGGAAGTCATAGGTTTATACGGTTTATAATTCAATGTCCTAGGAATTCATAGGTTTATACGATAATGTTGTACATTTTTATAGCAAAGCTTAAAAAAATGATAGTGCTTATCAGTCTTTATTTGTTATTATAGGTTTATTAATATTATATATATTTTTATTTTAAATTATATAAAAGAAATGTTTTTTCAATATTTTTTAAAATTTTATTAATAATATTATTAAAATTAATTAGATATAAATAGCAATATAATTAGATATAAATAGTAATATTTATATTTAAAATAATAATATTAAAATTAATAATCTGGAATTGTGTTGGTTAGATTTAATAGAATGATTAGATATAAATACTATTTATATTTAAAATAATAATATTAAAATTAATAATCTGGAATTGTGTTGGTTAGATCTAATAGAATGATTAGATATAAATAGCAATATTTATAGGATTTTTGTTTTTTTGTTTTTTATTCAAATTACATATATAATTATATGAAAAGTTAAATAATAAAAAGACAAAAAACACACAGGTTATGAGTGAGAATTGAAACTTCTTCTTCTCACCATTGAAGTCAAATCTATATTAAATTTTTCACTTATTAATTTATAATTTCATTAAATAATAATAATAATCTAATTTTAAGATCACATTAAACCAAACATTAAATTAGTGTATCAAACCTATTGTTTAAGAGATAAGGAACCCACAAATGGTAATCAAACTTTTGTATTTTAATTTTTATACATTATAAAATGGATTTAATTTTATTATTCTAATTTCACTATTGATTTTTAATATAAATTAATTTTATTATAATAATTATTTAAATATTATGTAGAATCATAATATTATTTTTATATTTTACTTTTTGAAATATTAATAAGATATTTATTTTTTTATTTTTTTCATTCATATTAGATACAACTTTTCTATATTTCTATCTTATAAATACACATGAAACCATTTAATCTTTACTTTATATTGATAATTATTAATAATATTAATATATATACATTTTAATTTCATGTATAATGTTAGATGTAAGAATTGAGAATAACATGTTGATGTATTAAGTTATTATATTAAATAAGTTATAGTCATCCTAATAATGTGATAAAAAAATTAATATAAATTATAATTATTGATAATTTTTATTGATAATATATATATGTTTTATTTATATATAAGTTTGGTATTTCTTTTTTAAACTAAACTTGATTGATATTTTATTTTTATTAAATAAATTATAATTATCAATAATATTATAAAAAATATTTAATATAAAATATAAGAATTATTAATTATTATAACTACTAATAATGATATTTCTATATATTCATTTTATTTACTTACTTATAAGTATTTAATAATATGATATCTAATTTTTAATTTCTCTATATAATAATTTTTATATTAATTTTTTTAAATAATTTTTTATTTGCTAAATGTAATTATAATATCTTAATTAAATATTAATAAACATTAAAAAATTATTACACTATCGCATAACACATTATGAACACGCTGTTTCATTATGATTGATGTGAGAGAGCAAACGCAATCCTCATAACTATTTCTATAATCAATAAGCTAGAAATTTAAAATAGCTTTCCTAGTAATTTTAAATGCAAATTCTTAAATCTACAAAACAAATTGA
Organism: Picea engelmannii; assembly: GCA_009831015.1. NCBI lineage: Eukaryota > Viridiplantae > Streptophyta > Pinopsida > Pinales > Pinaceae > Picea > Picea engelmannii. The sequence goes on along the minus strand of ML799980.1, from coordinate 165,782 downwards.
GCGAGAAGATATTGCGAAGGAAGTGCAGGTTACCTTAGGAATATTGCTCGATGTCAATGGTGCTCATTCGGCCCTTTGCACTACTTCCTATATGCTAGCAGAGAAGCTGAAAGCAGAAATAAATAAACAAAGCACCATTAGCCGAGAAAAATCTAGAAATAAATTAATGACTTACAGATTGCAATTGTGGTCAGTTTAAAGAAATAAGAAAAGCAGGGAGATAAAGTGAAGGAGCTACAATGTACTTTGTAGAAGATTATTCTGCCCAATGCTATGCAATTTCTATATAAGAGAAGAAAAATTGTAAACAAAAAACAAAAAAAAAACAAAACTGCGTTAACCCAGGAAGTCCACAAATAATTTAAGTTACTAAAACGAAAACGAGAGAATTAGATATGGCAATTAATTGCTGTTGATAAAGAAATCAAATAAACTTAAACATATAGACCCAGATCTCGCTCACCTCATCCATCCAACCGTAAGAAGAGTGGAGATTGTGTTGGCCAGTTTGGTTCAGCGATTAAACGGCCCAGAAATACCTCTGCCTCGGGATCTTTCCCTCTCTGCTCTGCACTCTCTCAGGCTCTCGCTCTCAGACGTTAATTTCACACACACCACGCATAAGCACAACAATAACAATAACATACAGCACAAACAACCAGGCATACCCACACACACAGAAAAGAACGAACACACAGAAAGAAAAAAGGGGAGCGCTCCGCACATTCAATCAAGCACGCCAGACTACCAACGCCTGAGAGGAGATCAGAGAAAAGCCAGATGAACGTTAATGAAATTGGGTCATGAGTTATATAGAGTGAACTATGACATCTTATCCCGCTCCTTTTAACGGTCGGCTTTTTTGAAATCTTATCCTCGTCAGTTAAGGGCCAAGTTTTTTGAAATATATGTGCATATGCCCAGGATGATTCGGTAAGGTATTGATGTGCTTTCCAGATTGTAAGAACATTGGACTTGGTATTATTTCGCTCAATTAACTGCTCAACAAAACACAAAGTGGACGTGTCTCTTCTTTTTAGGGTTTCTTGAAACCCTAGTTGCACAGTTCAAATCTCTTTAGAGGCGATGTTCTAGTCAACCGGCTCATTTATTGTGGCCGTAAGCTACAAGTCATTTTTTTTTCTTTGTCCCTAACACGTCTTCTCTAAATAAAGTTTCCGACCACTTAAAATATTGTTCAATAGATATTTGGCGTTACAGGTTTTTACCTAGAGCCGTATTGGTCGTGGGGTTCCCCTCTTTTTTTAGTAACAAACTTGTGTTAGATATATATTATAATAGCTATCCTGATTGCAACCAAGATTCCAGTACCACTTCTACGTGCTTGACATTCTCATTTTTGCCTTACAGTTAGTTTGGAATCTATTCATTGGAATGTTAAAACTCATTTATTATATATCTTTCTTGTGTCTTAAATAGATTGTTACAAGAGAATACTTTTTATTTATTATTTGTATTTAGTGGTTTTTATGTTTGTTTTAAATAAATTGTTACAAGAATGATTGAGAATACTTTTTATTTATCATTTGTATTTAGTGGTTTCTATGTGTGTCTTAAATAAATTGTTACAAGAATGATTGAGAATACTTTTTATTTATCATTTGTATTTAGTGGTTTCTATGTGTGTCTTAAATAAATTGTTAGTGGTTTCTATGGGTGTCTTAAATAAATTGTTACAAGAATGCTTGAGAATACTTTTTATTTATCATTTGCATTTGCATTTATAGTGGTTTCTATGTTTATGAAAAATTATAATATATATGATAATTTTTTCTTTTACTAGTTTTAAGGTGTTAGCCATGATGTTATCACATCATTTAGTAAACAAAACCAAGGTTTCATAATCCTTTAGTAAGATTTTTTTATAGTATTTTAGCAAGAATTTTTTGAATAGACACTATCAATGAGATAAATTATATATTTCAAACCAAGTGTTTCTTTTTCTCAAATGATTTAGGGAATTTTCAAACCATACACCTATAGCATGGTATCTTTCTACAGTTTAAAGTGTGTATCTCAAGCTTTGACAACCACTAGGTATCTTCTCTAGGTATCTTCTCCCTCATAGTACATGATTCATGACTCTTGAGGTTGGATTATTTGTAGTTGTGTATGGACCTAGGATATAGCATGGAAATATGGACTATCACTATGGAATACGCTCAAATTATTTTTCTTTTTCACATGACAATAGATGTATTCATATCTTGTAGATCTCATTTATTGTCCTAGACTACTCATACTCAACAATGAGTTCAAATTTGGTTCTACTTTACTTTCAAACTTGAAGTGGAAGTCTTGCTCCGGCAAGAAGATATTTTAGGTTCCTTGGACTGTGTCATCCCACCTAGATCTAAGAAAGGAGCTTGCTTTTAATTCTTCCCCTAGTTCACTTCCAAACTTGAAGTGGAAGTCCTAGATCTAAGAAAAGAACTTTTTTTAATTCTTCCCCTAGTTCACTTCCAAACTTGAAGTGGAAGTCTTGGTTTGACAAGAATATATTTGTAGCTTCGGTTTCTTGGCTTTGTGTCCCACCCAAGCTACACATACTCAATAGTAGTAGTTCAAATTGGGGTTTTTGAAGTGTTCCATCCTACCCTGATCTACGTTGACACCTACATGCAACACAGCTCATGCTTCACTCCCAAAGTGAAGTGGAAGCATTGCTCTAGCAAGGAGATGCAACATCAACCATCGATGTATGCATGATTATGAGGGTATTCATTTTACAACAAAGAAGAAAGTATTACTGGTCCAACACCATCTACCAACATAAGCAAACTCCTTCTGGTAGTTGCAGCAGTTATAAATCTAGACAAAAACTCATCAACAAGCACTATTCTTATAGTGAGCATATCCCTCCTTAGCACCATTCCTAAACCAAGAGGCATTAGTGGACTACATCTTTTTTCATGCACAAATTCACCTGCAACAACTCTTAGGGTTCCCTCAATTCATTATCAGTTATCCTCCAACTTTCCATAGTTCCACTATATCCAATTTCAATAACCTAAGTCATTAACCCATTCTATCTCACCTTCTTCTATGTGGTTAGTCATACAATGAAATGAAAGCATAGATGCTTTCAAATTAAATTAAGAAGAATTAATATAGATAGATCATGGACAATTATTTTTAATCTTACTAGGCACACTTCTCTAAAAAAATAATTAACTTATATAATTTATTAAATAAAGCATATTGAAAATCTCCATACATTAGATCATGGACATATATCTTTAATCTTACTAATCTTACTAGGCACACTTTTCTAAAAGATAGTTAACTTATATAATGTATTAAATAAAACATATTGAAAATCTCCATACACTCTTTTGTTAGAGTTAAAGTTAACTTGTTCTTTGTATTTTCTTATAAAAAAACATTTATTCAATTAATGAAAATCAATTTAGCCTTTAGACTTATTCCAAACTCTTGTCTTATGAACCATCTCCTTGTAAGTTCTTTCTTAATATGGATTTTTGATAAAAAGATCTTTAATGTTATCTCCAAAATACATAATTTTTTAAATAACATTTATTTAATTTTTTTTATAATTTTTTTTTAATATTTTATTTTATAAATAAATTATCAAAATATTATTTATTTAATATTATAAAAATAATAAATATGTAAATAAATTATCAAAATATTATTTATTTCAATATTATAATACCAATAGATATTTTAATATTATTCATTAGTTTTATCAAAAAACCATATAAATGTTAGGCATTTTTTCTCAAATATAAAGTAGGTTTGGCTTTGAAAATCAACCAAAAAAAGTAATGGATACCTTTTATAAATGTTAGGCATTTTTTCTCAAATATAAAGTAGGTTTGGCTTTGAAAATCAACCAAAAAAAAAAAGTAATGGATACCTTTTATAGTTCAATAATTTTTTTGAAAACTATTAAATTATTAAAAATTTAGAATCTATTAACTAGTGTTTGAATAATTTAGAATCTATTAACCGGTGTTTGAAAAACAATAGATATAGGAAATGTAAAAAGTAAGTTTGGTTTTGAAATTAGAATCTATTAGTTTGAAAAATAATAGATAACTAATAATAATAAATATAGTAAATATAAAGTAAATTTGGTTTTGAAATCAATAAAAAGAATTGAATAAAAATTTTGAAAACTTTTTAATTTTTATTGAAAAATTATTAAAAAATTAGAATCTATTAATTATATTTGAAAAATAATAGATATAGTAAATCTAAAAGATTAAAGAATTTTCATGTTTGTTTTACTATTATTATATTTATAATTTTTCTTAAATTAATAACATTTATCAAATAAATAATTTAGGCAATTGAGTTTTATATTCTTAAAATTGAATATGATCTAAATAAATGAAAGTATTACTATTACATTTATATTATTAAATGTGAACATGTCTAAAGGAAATTATGTTGGTTAAAAAAAATCAATGTATTTATGGCAATGTAGTTTTGGGTTAATTCAATTAGTAGTTTTAATATAAACATTATTCATGATTTAACAATATTCAATTTTTTTTTAATTTTTTTTTCCTTCTAATAATTTATGGGGAAATCCATCGAGCATTTCCCCTCATTTTTAGGGTCATAAATCAAAGGCTTTAAACTTAGGTGGAGAGATGCCCCTTAGCACAAACTACTAAGGCTAAACCCAATTAACCTTTTTCCATCTTTAAACTTATAATGTTGGAAAAATAATTATAATTGAAGACTTCCTCATCAAAAGGTCTTTCTTAACTTGTTATAGACAAAGTAACCAAATGACATATACTAATACTAATACTAATACTAATAATAGTAATAATAATTCAATTTAAGGTAGTAGTGAAGTCAAACACCAAATTGATGTATGAGACCTCCTTGTTTGTGAGACAAGGGACCCCCTCCACATAGCCACTAGACTACTATATTCTACGGAGATGTAAATACCCTACCCCCTCTAGATTTAAATGTGTGACCTCCTAGAAGGAAACACATGTTCATAACCATTAGGCCATAAGAAAGGAATCAAATGAGTGAGACTTGAGAAGGATGAGAGGTGTTTTCCATCTCACTCCCACTTGTGCAGAGCATGCGTCAAATCCCACTAGGGTTTGTTCCGCAATGAAAAAAAAATTGTTGGTGGCCAATAAAAGTAAGGAGATGGTTGTCCTTTGGTAGAGAGTGAAGTCGAGATGCCTCTAAATAATTGTTTAGAAGGATTGTGTCTATCATAAGTGACTTTGTGGGGAGATGTTACGACGACTAGATCATGGTTGTTAGTATGTTCATGGTGGGTGAGTGAAAGCTAATGATGGTCTATCATGATGCATTAGTGGCAACTCAAATATGGAAAAACGATAATCGGTTGAATTGAAGGGATGTTTCAAGGTACTTTCACTACTAATTTGAATATGGTGTAAGAAGATGAAATGTAGGAAATCAAAAGGTTTCATAATAAATAATTTTTATTTATGGAAGTTTTGTATAAACTATGTGAAATTCTAGTTTTTCTAACAGTGTGATGCAAGGATTTCCGAAGGTCATAACTTTTGACTCGGTTATCTGTTTGGGCTAAAATTTTACAGGGAATTGCATCTTGAAGAGTTCATTGCCATGCTAACCTGAACCTTTAGATCAGACATCGTTTCAACACTTTTCTGGGGCCAAATTCCTTCATATAAGGCCTCAAATTGGGGGTTTAGTGTTTTTATGGGAATTTTAAATTTGTAATTATCAGTTATCTCTTAGTTTATGAACCTAATCAAAAAAGCGCGTTGACAAATAGTGTTTCTCTAGTTAGCTCTTACTTATTGGTCAGTTTTAGAGTCATGCGAGAATTTCCTAAAATTACTTGTTTTTCTAAAATTAGTTGTTTTCAAAAATCTCAGATAGTAGTTATAAGGGGTTGAACTTCCATTGTAATAACTAGGATGGAGAAGGAATAAAAAAGATTTATTTTCCATTCTCATGTGTTTGCATGGTTTTTAGATCTCGTGAATAAATCTAAGTTAATTGGCTACATCATTTGGTATCAGAGAAGGAAGATGGTTGTGAGAGGAAGAGGAAGAGAAGGGTATCTTGCTCATATGCATATAGATATGCAAAAACTCCAAAGGCAAGTAGCATATCTTACAAACGTGTTGGCTAGTCAGAGAATGATACAAAGAGAAGTGTCTGATGAGTGTTGGGTATGTGTTATATTCTTTTCACGAGTAGTAGTGTCTGAGCGTATGTGTAGGGCGCGCAGGGGGGTTAGAGGAGGGGTCGTTAGGCGCCCCCTAGGGGGGTGCAGGGGTTGGGGGGAAGTGCCCCAATTTTTTTTTTTTCTGCATCAGGATCACATTATATTTAGGTGGTTTTTCGGCACATGGTTTCTTTGTCAATGGTTTTTTATTTCCGGTTAAAGAATTAGGGATTTAAACTAATCCAGGTCATTGGGTTAGGGTTTTGGATGTCGTTGGATCCTATATGTATTTTGCATTGTAAACATTGTAACACAATGAATGAATATAGAATATGCTGGTTTTCCCGGTATGGGTTTCCACGGGAAAAATCTCTGTGTAATGTTTGTATTTGCCATTGTATCTTTTCTGTTCTTTTTCTGAATATATGTTTGTATTTGCCATTGAATCTTTTCTGTTCTTTTTCTGAATATCTGTTTGTAGTAGATATTGTACAAGGTTAGAATTTACAATGAGGAGACAAACAAAGGAGATGCAACTTAACATATAGAACATGAAGAAGAACAATTAGAGTGCATGCATGTCTTTTGAAGAAAGGATTCTTAGGGCTCTAGAAGGGAGAAATGATGGGATCAAAATAGAAGTTTCAAAATATACAGGGAGTCTTAAACCATAGGAGTTAATAGATTGGATGGATGCCATGGAAATTGTTTTTGAATGGAAGTCAATGACATAGGAAAATAAGGTGAAATTTGCATGTACCAAGTTGAAGGGTCATGCCATGATCTGCTGGGATCATGTGTAGAAAGACAAAGAAAAAATAAACGGAAAATACAAAATTAGGACCTAGAGCAAGATGGAAAAAAATTGCGAGATATTTTTTTTCCTCTCGACTATGCCTAGAACCTTTTTAATAGATTTCATAACTTGAAGAAAAACCTGTCCACCATGGAGGAACTCAAAAACAAGTTTTATTAGTTGTCCATTCGTGTGGATCACTAGGAAACTGATGAGCAATTGGCTGCAAGGTATGTGAATTGTTGAAAATTTTCTATTCAAGATGAATTGAGCATGCATATGGTTTGCAGGGTGGAAGAGGCATACCAATTATCCTTAAAATCCAAGGAAGAAAAAAACGACAATTTTCTCAAAGGAATAGAGGAACGAGGGGTACATCGTTCACCTCATGGGGTGGTTTTAACTATGGTAGATGAGAATCATCCCAAGGAGCCAAGAAAGCAGAAGATACTCAACTATGTAACCTAAATCAACCACGAGGAAGAGGATTTCAGAGGGGTAGAGGTTACGATGGTGGAAAAGGAGGACCTTATGTGTGTTTTAGGTGTGGTGTAGAGGGTCATTGAATATTTGAATGCCTAAATTATAACATGCAAGAGTCGAAGCAAGGAAAACAACCTAGTTTAAACTTGGTCCAAGTCGAGAATGAATGAATTTGAAGTCCCGCCTGATATGGAGGAGAGTCTCATGATACAGAGGTCAATGGTGATTCTTGAAAAAGAGCAAAGGCAGAGTAGCGAAAATGAAGATTCTTAGCTTCACACAAATATTTTTTGAACCAGATGCACTTTTAGGGGAAAGGTATGTCAAGTTATTGTTGATTGTGGTAATTGTGAGAATATAGTTTCCAAAGATATGGTAGATAAGTTGAAATTACGTTGTGAAACACATCCCCATCCTTACCGAATTGCATGGTTCAAAAAGGGGAATTATGTCACCATTAATAAAAGATGATTGATCAATTTTTCCATCGGTAAGACTTATAAAGATGAATTATAGTGTGATGTCATTCTGATGGATGCATGCCATTTGTTATTTGGGAGGCCTTAGAAATATGACAGAAAAGTCATGCATGATGGAGGAAAGAACACCTACACCTTTTGGAAGGATGGATCGAAAGTCATCTTATTTCCCCTTAAGGATGAGGGGAAAACTGAGAATATGTTGTTAGAAAGAGAGTTTGTTAAGGAAATGAAGGCAACATGATTTTGCTATGCATTAATAATGAAAAAAGGAGTCGTGGAAGATGTACCAATTCCTACTGAAGTGGCCAAGTTACTAGAAGAATATGTTGATGTTATCCCTAATGAACTGTACCTGATGGTCTTCCACCAAAGATGGATATTCAACATCACATTGATCTAATCCCAAGTTCATATTTACCCAATCAGGAAGTCTATAGGATGAGTCCTACACAACATGTAGAGCTCAACTGACAAGTGAAAAACTTATAAATAAATGTTTGGTAAGAGAAAGCATGAGTCCCTATGTTGTACCGACATTATTGACTCCAAAAAAGGATAATACATGGAGGATGTGCACAGATAGTAGAGAAATCAATAAAATTACCATCAAATATTGGTATCCTATATTGCGCTTGGAGGATATGATGGATGCACTAGACAGAGATAAATATTTTAGTAAGATTGATTTGCGAAGTGGTTACCACCAGATCCGGATTCACGAAGGGGATGAATGGGAAAATGCCTTCAAGACCAGGGATGGACTATATGAATGGATGGTGATGCCATTCGGGTTGTCCAATGCACCTAGTAATTTCATGAAGTCGATGAATATTGTGCTTCGACCTTATATTGGTAATTTTGTTGTTGTTTATTTTGATGACATCCTAGTTTCCAGTAACAATAAAGAACATCACTTGCAACATTTAAAAATTATATTGGATGCATTGAGAAAACATCATCTTTATGCAAACCTGAAGAAATGTAGGTTCTTGCAAGAAATTTTAGTATTTATGGGTTTTTTCATCTCGACAAAAGGAGTCAATATGGATTCAGAGAAGGTCAGAGCAATTTTTGAGTGGCCTAGTCCTAAGAGCATAACATAGGTAAGAAGTTTTCATGGGATGGACACCTTTTACCGAAAATTTATTTAAAATTTTAGCAGTATTGTAGCACCCATAACATATTGCACCAAAGGAAAGACATTCATGTGGACCAATGAAGTTGAGGAAATTTTTAAGTTTCTAAAGAAGGAGGTAATTGAGGCACCCATATTATCCTTACCAGATTTTGATAAAGTGTTTGAGGTAGACTGTGATGCTTCACATGTAGGCATTGGGGTTGTACTTAGACAAGAAGGTAGACCAATTGCATTCTTTAGTGAAAATTTGAATGAGGTAAGAAAGAACTACTCCACATATGATGTATAATTTTATGCAATTGTGCAAGCATTAGGACATTGGAGGAATTATTTAGAGTAAAAAGAGTTTGTGTTATTTATTGATCACATTGCATTAAAATATGTAAACACACAAAATAAATTGAATAGTAGAAATGCAACATGGGTCTCTTTCTTACAAGGCTACACCTTTGTTCTGAAGCACAAATCAGAACAACATAATCAAGTTGCAGATGATTTGAGTTGGTGCACTGTTCTTTTAACAACCATGGAAAATCAAGTAATTGGGTTTGCTGCATTAAAGGATCTCTATGCATCTAATAATGATTTTTGTGGAACAATTGAAGAATCCAGTCATTGGGAACATGGATCTTACTTAGGGTGAATATTTTATGCAAGATGGATACCTCTTCAAAGGATAACAACTATGCATTCCAATTGGTTCAATGAGGGAAAATATTATCAAAGAACTTCACAGTAGTGGTTTGACAGGACATTTTGGAAAGGATAAGATGATATCTTTAATCGAAGATAAGTATTACTGACCAAAGATGAAAAAAGATATAACCAGGTATGTGGCATGGTGCATGATTTGTCCAATGGATAAAGGAAACTCACAGAACACAGGGTTGTATATGCCATTACTAGTGCCCACAGTCCCATGGATAGATCTGAGCATGGATTTTGTGTTGGGGCTCCCAAACACACACCAAGGTAATGATTCTATTTTTTTGGTTGTTGATAGGTTCTATAAAATGGGTCATTTCATTACTTGCAAGAAATTGTTAGATTTCAAGGGGTACCAAAAACTATTACATATAATAGAGACACTCAGTTCTTGGGTCAGTTTTGGAGGACTTTATGGAAGAAAATGGGGACTAAATTACAGTTCAACAGTTCCTATAACCCTCAAACAAATGGAAAAACCGAGGTAGTAAATCGGAGTTTGGGAAACCTATTATGGAGCATTGTTGGAGAGAATCCCAAGCAGTGGGATTTGGCTTTACCTCAAGCAGAATTTGCCTACAATAGTTTAGTGAATAGATCTACAGGAAAATCTCCATTTCAGGTTGTTTACGGTAGAAATGCTATGGGTGTCCTAGATTTGGTGTAGTTACCACTTGGGGATAGGATCAGTGATGATGGGGAAGCATTTAGAAAACACATTCAATAGTTGCAGCAATAGGTGAGACAAAAACTGCAAGCCAGTAATGTACAAAACAAAATTATAAAAGATGCTCACCGATAATACCATGTATTCAATGAAGGTGATTTGGTGATGGTTTATTTATGGAAATGGTGGTTTCCTAGAGGAACTTACCATAAATTGAAGTATAAGAAAAAATTTCCTTGCAAGATTCTCTAGAAAATTAATGACAATGCTTATAAAGTCGATTTACTAGTTGATCTCGATATTTCCCCCATGTTTAACGTTTCTGATTTGTATATCTTCCATGTAGACGATTTGGGTGATTACAGTGAGGTGAAGGTGGATTGGTAACATGCCATTCTAAGCAAGAAAAGTGAAAAGATTGTGCATATTTTAGATAAGAAGACCCTTCATACTCAGCAAGGCCAATACAATCGATATCTAGTCTAGTGGGAAGGCATAGCACTAGTAGAGAGTGCATGGATGACAGAGGGGAACTTGTTGAACCTAGATCCCATTAAGTGGCAATAGTTTGAAGATAGTAACTTGTAGGAGCCACGTTCTTTTCAACCAGAGGAGAATGATGCAAGGATTTTTTAGGGTCATAAATTTTGACTTGGTTATCCTTTTGGGCTGAAATTTTATAGGGAGTTGCATCTAGAAGATTTCACTACCATGACGATCTAATCCTTCAGACCGGACATCGTTTCAACACTTTTTTGGGGCCAAATTCCTTCATATAAGGCCTCAAATTGGGGTTTTAGTGTTTTTATGAGAATTTTTAAATTTGTAATTATCAGTTATCTCTTAGTTTATGAACCTAATCAGAAAACTGAGTTGAAAAATAGTGTCTTTCTAGTTATCTCTTAGTTTTTGGTCAGTTTTAGAGTCATGCAAGAATTTCCTAAAATTGGTTGTTTTTGAAAATCTCAGATAGTAGTTATAAGGGGTTCAACTTCCATTGTAATAGTCAGGATGGAGAAGGAATAAAAGAGATTTATTTTTCATTCTCATGTGTTTGCATGGTTTTTAGATCTTGTGAATAAATCTAAGTTAATTGGATACATCACAATGGTAAGTTTTTCAACCCTGATAGTGAGTGATTCTAGCCTAATGAATGACATGAAATTAATATATGCATGCATGCCAATATAATGGACTATATAATATAATATAATGGACATGAAATATTCTCTTTTCCTAATCCAATCCTTAGTCGAGGGATAACTTTGGCCAAGCCAATTTTAAACGTCGTGTCGCCCACAACACTTATACTATGGTAAGTGGGTCACCAGTGTGACAGAGTACACAGAACAACTGCTAGCAACCTTCCTTCGACTGGGGATTCTTACCATTTCCTTCTTATATATTTTCCTTATCCCCAAATTTGCATTCCATTATTTGTAGCAGGGGACCTGCATTCCTTGGATATATTCTCCTTTGGATACTTTGGATAGATTCTCCCTATAGCTATAGTAGATATTTACAAGATAATCAACTAGTATAAATTCTATTATAGGTACCTCATACCTATTATAGTGAAAGTTGTAGGTTGATCAAATCCCGACCCAACCACAAAATCAAGTGCTACAACTTGAGAATCCTACACCCAATGTCACCTCGGTGTAGGTTCCACACTTCAAGGGTGACTAGGTCACTCTAGGGAGGTGATATCGGTGACCCTAGGGGAATGAGATGGATATGGATAGAGATGGAAGTGGAGCCCCTAGGGGTCAAGTCTAATTGGAGTGAAATGTGTGGAATGAAGTCTTGGGAAGGTCCAAGGGTTTCCAAGTATGTTGAGAAACATGTAAATGGAAAAATACCCACCCGAGACACAAGAAAAACCACTTTGCAATGTTGTATGCTAATTGGATTAGCAAGTTAATCTTGTTGTCCCTAATTTGAAGCAATGGATAATAGTATATATAAAAAATAACATGGTACTATAATTTGTTCAATAAATTCTAGAGATAAAGTAGAAGATACAAGAGAAAGACTAGTTAATGACTAGCTAAACTCAAGATGAAAAACCAATATTCTAGCAAAAACATATAAGGTTGTTGTAAGCACTTGTCTGCAGAAATTTTTATCAGCCTTATGGATGTAACATTCAATTTATTACAGAAAGAAAATAAGCCACTGAAAAACCCCTCAAACTTTGCCAAAAAGTGCACTAAACCAAGAAGAATAAGTGTGCAAACTTGGAGAAAAACTCAATGGTTGATAAGAGAGTTATTCAAGCAAATGAGTTAAGGTTTCTACATTCCTAATGGATGAATATGTAACTTTACAATAACAAAAAGAAGTATCCCCTTGATGGGGACGCGCTAGTGGCTGTGAGAATCCCAAGGCACAAGGAATACAATCCACTTTGCAAGAAGTAAAAATAACCAAAACGCATGTTTCCCAATGCAATATTTTATTTCTCCAATGAAAGATTAGTGCCTTTAGTTATGGGTTAATGGGGTCAAGAATAAAGAGATAGGGTTACTAAATACTTGGGGTTGTAAACCCTCTTACTTCCCAAGGAAAGTAACCTAGCTAGGGTTTGAAGATGAGGGGTGTAAATCCTCTTACTTCCTCAACTAAACCCTTGCAAAACAATTTTAAAATCTTGACAATTATGGTGGAAACTAGGATAAGGGTGTATTCCCTTATACTCCCTATCTATCCTTGGCCCCAAAAACCTTATATTGAATTATAAATGATAATAACAAAGTAAAGATACCATACCATTCAATAAAATACATTAACATGCCAAAGTAAACCTCCATAAAAGCAAGAGAATGACCTCCTAGAGATAGTGCACCATTATCATCATCACACCATAATTAAAAAGTATTATTCCGTAGCACAAGATGCAAAATACTCGAAGTGTAGCAAAATTTCAAACCGATACTTCTCACAAGAGGGAGAGCTATGTCCAAATGAGATCTTATGATCTCTTATTTATACAAAATGTCACTAAGGTGACTTGTCCATAAATTAAGGGGTAAACCACAAGACTAGGGGTCAAAAACCCTAATATTTCCCCCTTTAACAAATTAATATTAAACAATTCATTTAAAGTTTCACTTTTGCACAAATAAACCCTAATTTTACATGGACGTCTCCCATTTAGGGGATGTTTTTCCACTTAGAAGTAGTCGTTGGTGTTGGAGAAGCATGGGTACGCCTCCAAAGGCCACATGTCAAGCATCTAGAGAATATCCTCATGGTGAATACCTTCTTCTCCTCAAAATTTCCATGTGTCAATGAGTGGCTACATCACCAACAAACCCCATCCCCCAAGTATGACGTCAAGCTCAAAAGGAAGACGTTTTCCCCCTCCTGGGAAATGTTTTTAGCATGTGAGGGTTGGGATAGGTCTTCCACATCATATTCTAGGTCTTCAATTCTTCATCTCTATGATCTAGCATGTGGACCCTTGGCATCCAACCTATGGGCTTTCAGCCCCATGGAATCCCAAACTAGGCTTGTTCTCCCAAAATTGTCCACCAACTAGGTCCTACAAAGACAAATGAGCACGCCCTCTAAGGATCTCAAGTCATAAGATCATGATAAGTGAATCCAATCAATAAATGAGCCACCTAAGCATGTGCATCAAATATCACTATATAAAACAATAAATTTCCCAAAGGTATTATGCGACTTGTCAAGCTTGAATATGGGAGGGTTGACGACGTGTCCTATTGAGTAGATCTTTCCTTAGGTCAAGGAAGGTTTCCAAGATATCCCTCTCTAAGACATGTAAAGTGGGTGAACTGGTTGGGGTCAAGACTTAATGGGCATAGGGCTCATGACATACAAGGGGTCGTAGTGTCTCATTCATGGGTGCCTTTGTAGAGGGTGTGTGGTACCTTCATCCACAATGCACTTTTTCCAAGCCCATTATTTTTCATAATTTATTCTTTCATAATTTTAAGGAGAGTTTGAAGGTCACTGCCCTAGCATGGTGACCAGATAATGGAAATGTCACCCACAAATACCTAGTGGAAATGAGAAGGTTGATTCGTGATGAGACCCCCTTTCTCTTAGCCATGCAACTAAGAGCCACTACCCTGGTTTGGTGACTAGATGATGTCAATGTCATACCACTAGACATTCATGTATGTGATAGGTAGGTTCATGATGAGACCTCCTATCCTTCAACTAACCTTTTAAGCATTCTTTATTATATTGTGGATCCCCTTTACTCAAAGATAAGTGTTTCACTTCTTTCTTGGGTGATCCTTGGGAAAATCATACAAAAGGTTTATACAAGGCTTTTATCTTTTACCCAACATCAATCCCTTTGAGCCTTCAACCCCTTATTCCCATAGAATGAGGGACAACCCCTTCTTGGGTCAATACACCCTAAAATCTCAAGAGATAAGGAAATGGAGGGGAGAAATGATGGAAAGTGGTAAGTATGGCCGGGAATGGTACAATGTCTCTTTAAGGGAGTTCCTAGTAGTAAACACATCCCCAAGGAAGACCACCTACTAGGGCACAATGTCAACCACCAAGGTGAAGTAGATCAAAAGGCATAATGTCCAAGCATATATCATGAAATCTAGAGCAATCTAAGATACAACATACTCAGTTGGATTAAATATTGAAATGATTCTCACCACAATACTGACTTGTACCTCATGGAGAAAGGCCCACTACCTTCCAGAAGCCAGCTAATGTGGTGGATGCCATCTGGAAATTTGTGACCATTTGTGGTGGTGAGAGGGGTTTCCAACTGTGAAAAATGGTACTGTTGGTCATGTATTCTCTCGACACTCCATATCTGCAACCCAAGGGCGTCGAGACATAATCTCCTTAGTTATCCACAAAATGGGGATAACATCTGGCTTTTACTTGGGGACATGTGCTTCCCGTAGAGTGCATGAGAACCGCAACATCTCCTAGTAGACATGTGCCTGCAAGGAAACATAAAACTGTCAAGTGCAGGATGGCCTACTCATCCTTGTTCTCATATGATCATAATCAAAACCAACTAAAATTAAAAATAAAAAATAAAAAAATTACATTTTTTGAAACATTTCTAAACTAAGCATGAAATCAATATGCAAGTAGAGAAAAATGAAAATTAAATGCATCTAAACTAGTATGAGTAATCAAGATGCAAATGTAGGGAATCAAAATGACTTACCTACTTATCTGGGGCATGGTCCCTTAAGAAGTCATGTGACCTGGATGTGAGGTTGGAGAAGAGATCCATCTACCGATAGTGGAATCTTCCTCCTGTCTAATAATGTCAGATAATACCTTTCTTTGTCAAACTTCTTCCTAATGATGCAAGGGCCAAGCCATGAATTGTTATCTTTTTGGTCATATCTGGGCTTTCCCTTTCTTTTGTCTCACATGAGCACAAGAATTCCTTCATTGAAATCGATGCAAGGTGTATTATCATCGTATGGAATCTCTATGTGGACTGTCTCTTTGATGATTTCTTCATGTTTCTCATCTTCTTTCATCAAAAATTGGATAGATGTTGGTTCCTTCCCTTGGTATTTTTCAAGTTTCTCTTTGTATTGTTTTGTCCATGGAAGAAGTGTGTCTATGGAGTCCTCCTACATAAAGGGTATCTAAGATAGATTATACTCAATGGTCTGTGGGAGCACATCATAATTACATTCAATGGCATAATCAAGACCATCAGGATCCATCGTGTGTCTATCATCTTTCTTTCAATTGTATGGTATTTGAAAAGTTCCATCGCCCATAAGAATGTGTGCATGAGTGAGATCCATGCTAAGGAAACCCCCAAGAGAAGTAGACCATCTCCTAGATAAGAGCATCCCCCAAGCATCTAGAACGTCGATCACTACTATTTCCATGAGAATGCTGATATGCAGAAAATCAATCAGGAAAACCTCAATGTCCTCACATACCCCAAGAACTTTGACTTTTTTTGGAATCAATTCCACACACATTTCCATAAGGTTCGGTTGTCTTCAAACAAAGTTGTTTTATCACCTTCAATGACACGACATTTTCTGAGGCCCCTAAATCAAGCATGTAGTTGTTCAAGCGGAGGCCATTCATGCCTAATGAAAGATAGAAATGGGGGTTCTTGTCCTTTGGTCGATCGAGATACATATTGCTCAAAATTATGGGAGGGTTTTCCTTCTCATTTGGAACAAGTTAGACTTTCAAAACTTCCGTTTTTACAGAAGGGATCTTACACATTTCTGTCACTGGGACCGTCATATTCAGTTTTCCAAACATGCTTGCAACATCTATACTCAACTAAATATCATCTGTAGGAATTGGCTTAGGAAGCAACTCACATACCGATGGTGGAGGTGATGGAGCCACCTTTTCTGTTGATGGATCAGGCCGTGATGGAGGGGCTGAAACATTTTTGCTTCCAGTGTAGGTTAGAATTTCACTCCTCCTTAATTCCTTCTTCTGATCATTTGTCAATTTATTTAAGGCTCTGAGTCTCCCCTCTCTTTCTCCTATTCTTTTGGATTCATTGATCTATTCTTCAATAACCTTTTCATCATCGAAATTGAAAATCATGAAGTTTATATCATCAGGATAATCTTTGTCTTGTCATGGGAACTCATATTCCCCATGGGGTTCTTGGCATGGGAGACGCCAAGCTTCTATATCAACTGTCCCAATAGGTTTCAAAGTATCTGGGGCCTTTTCCTCTTGTTGAGGTATTGGTTTCTAACTGGTGGCATCTCTCTGTTGTCTGGCAAACTGAAGTCTGGGAGCATTTTGATTTCTTTCCACTGTAGTCATACATTTCATAAGATGATTTTGCACCTGAACAAACCGAGTATTCATTTGGTCTATCTTTTGAGTCAGGAGAGCAATAGGATCAAGAACACTGTTGTTGGAAACCTTCGTCCTTGCTTCTGTCTTGGAACGAGGGTACTGAAAAGGTTCTATTTTTTAATCGAGGAGAGTCTCTTCAATGTCGATACTAAACTCTTTATCCTCTTCCAATGATGTGGGTTGTTTATCTTTGAGAATGTTTCAGAACTTCCCTTCAAAAGAATTCATGTAAAGGAGATGAACTGATGATGTTGTAGGACGGTAATCCATTGGAATTTGATTGTACAACCTGCCAAATCTAGAAATGAATTCCTTTACTGTTTCATTCTCCTTTTTCTTTATTTGATTGAACTGAGTCGCAAGTGTCCCACCATCTGCCTTTTTCGACCATCTGCTCTTGAACAAGTTGGAAAAATAATCATAGGTCGTGATATGATTATCAAGGAGTCCTCTGAACCAATCAAGGGCTTCTCCAGTTAATGATGAAGAATAACCTCATGGCCACATCTTCATGATCAATACCTTCATTTTCCATGTCTCGGCCCATGACATAAATGTGGTCTTCATCAGTTATCACATTATTTCCTGGGAACTTTGGCAACCACTTGTTGACTTATGTTGGAATTTTTAAGGGTAACCTTGGATATTGGCCATGTTAAGGGGTTTGTAGAGGTACCTTTCCTAAGGGTGAGCCATTGGAACAAGAGGAAGAGTATTATGGAAAAAGGTTTTAGCAATGGGAGACTTGAGAGGAGGAATTCTTTGGTAAACCTTAGAAGGCTTGAACCTCCTAGGGGGAAAAGGTTTGGGGAAAGAATGATTTTGGGAAGGTAGAGTAGTTAGATGAGTTTCAATATGATCTCATCAAGGAAAAGGGAAAGGGAACATCCCTTTGATGGAGTCACCAGGAAAGTTAAGGGAAAGGATTTGGGATAGTTTACCAAAGTGTTGTTAGGGTATGAAGAAGATTCAAAATATTCCCTGACAACAATGCCAAAATGTTATAACTCAATTTTTAGGTTGGGAAAATCCTGACCCAACCACAAAATCAAGTGCTACAAGTTTTGTTGATTAAGGTTGGTTTTCATTGATGTCAACCCTTGAAGAAAGCCCCATAGCACAAAGGTTTGGGTAATGGACCCAATATTGTTTGATGTAAATATGAATCATTATTGTTTTTTCATGGTTGATAAGAAGTAAATATGGATGAACTTCAAAGTGGTCCCCTTATGGTGAAAGCCCTCACGGGAAGACACTTTGTGGAGTAAGAGAACCCATGCTTAATTGTGGAATAATGAGATGAAGGAAAGTGAATTTGTCAGGGAAAATATCCTAGA
>ML799980.1:128399-143381 GCA_009831015.1 Picea engelmannii | reverse complement strand
AGTGGACCCAACCCTAAAATAAGGAAAGTGGGCCAAGTGACCTAGAAGATGTTTTTAAGGAAGCTACTTGGAGAGTATAAATAAGAGGCAAGGCTCTCTCATTTGAATAACACTTGAGAATATTGAATATCTATATGTGTCTGAGGTAACCAAGTATATCTAAACTGGAATTCTGAGTGAAGGTGAAGAAAAGAAGGCTGAAATGCAAGGAAGGATAAATTCTTTTGATGGTGCTTTCTAAGGTATGTTATTTACAGGTCATCTCACCATTTTCTCTATACCTTTGTTTCTATAATGATTCAGACCGTGAAATTTCTATGCAAGTGAGAAAAAATATCCAAGTATTTGTGGTAAAAAAATCAGTTTGTGGGTCATTTTATTTTGGGAGTTACACTCTGTGGAAAATAAGGTTTGTGGCTAGTCCTAAAACTAGTCAAAATCAGGTGTTTCGGGTAAAAATGTCATAACTTATTCATAACATATCCAAATTTAGTGAAACAAAATGTGTTGGTTAGGGTACAATCTTTAGTATGTTTTGTAACATTTTTAGATCAATTCATCAAACATTTTGTGCGGGGCACGCTCTACAAGGTCGCTCTCTAGAATAAGCCAGAATTCATCAAGGTATGCCATTTTTTATATAACTCCTTTTCTAAGAGGTTCCAAGTAGTGAAACTTGGAGGAATTGCATAAAACACACTGAATAAAATTGTCTGTCAGTTTCATATCTTTATACATTACAAGTTCAAAGTTATGATTACTTCAAGTTAGGGTTGTTGACTAATCCAAAACTAGGCATGTGAGACTAAATACAAGTTTGATGAAAATTCTAGTCTCTTGTTTTTAAAGTTAAGGAAGGTTTTTAGGAATGTGATCATATACACCAGGTCTATTATAGAGCTACAAATCATATTTGGATGATGAAATTGATGAGGGCTTTTGGTTGAGGTACATGTTGAGTACATGCTTGAGACAAGTAGTTGATGAGTTGGCACATACATGAGGTGTATAGTTGATGATGTTGGTACATATTGATGAGTCATAGTTGATGAGTAGTTGAAACATGATTGGTACACACTTAGTACATGGTTCGATGCACTTGTTTATGATACATGTTGATTATAGGTTGGTGCATGGTTGATGCACTTGTTTATGGTACAGGTTGATTACAGGTTGAGGTACAGGTTGATGCATGGTTCAGATTTATTGGTACAGGTTTACAACAGTATATCTCACAGTGATAGTGTGACAGTGGTTCCATCATTCTACTTCTACTTCAGGGTGGCAAGAAGGGGCAAGGATAGGTGGTTGTAGCCACCTTCCGGATGTAGCCGGAGAACATTGGGGGTTGTAGCCTCCTTCTGGTTGTAGCCGGAGAATTGGGGAGTTGGAGCTTCCCTCAGGTTGTAGCCTAAGAAACTAGGGGGTTGGAGCCTCCTTTTAGTTGCAGCTGGAAAACAAAGGAAGTTGGTTCTTCCAATGAATTTAATTATTCAAGACATATAAGAAAAAACATTCTGTGGTTTTCTCCCGATTTGGGTTTCCATGTAAAACACTAGTGTACTGTGTATGTGTGTGAATGTTTATTTCTTACTGCTCGTTATTGGATAATAATTCTACATTGATATAACATTTAAAGAAAAAGGATTATAATTACGCTATTACTAATTCACCCCCCCTCTCAGTAATCCAACAACTTTGGAATCCTAAACCCAATTTCACCTTGATGTAGGTCCCGCACTTTAAGGGTGACTAGGTCACTCTAGGGAGGCGATCCTGGTGACCTTAAGGGGAATGAGACGAAGATGGATAGAGATGGAAATGGATCCCCTAGGGTTAAATTATAAGTGGATTTAAATGTGTGGAATGAAGTCTTGGGAAGGTCCAAGGGTTTCCAAGTATGTTGAGTAACATATAAATGGTGAAATACCTACCCGAGACACAAGAAAAAACACTTTGCAATGGTGTATGTTAGTTGAATTGGAAAGTTAAGATTGTTGTCCCTAATTTGAAGAAATATATAATAGTATATATCAACAATAGTATGGTACTATAATTTTTTCAATAAATGCTAGAGATCAAGTAGAAGATACAAGATAAAGACTAGTTAATGACTAGCTAAACTCAAGATGAAAAACCAATATTCAAGCATACAAAGATAAGGTTGTTGTAAACACTTTTCTGTAGAAAATTATATCATCCTTATGGATGTAACATTCAATGTATTACAGAAAGAAAAGAAGCCACTGAAAACCCCTCAAACTTTTCCAAAAATTACACTAGACCAAGAAGAATAAGTGTGCAAACTTTGAGCAAAATCCAATGGTTCATAAGAGAGTTATTCAAGCAAATGAGTTAGGGTTTCTGCAACCCTAACAGCTGAAGACATAATTTTATAACAGAAGAAATAAGTATCCCCTTGATGGGGACGCCCTATTGGTTGTGAGGTGCCCAAGGCACAAGGAATACAATCCACTTTGCAAGAAGTAAACATAACCAAAAATCATGTTTCCCAATGAAATATTTTATTTGTACAATGCAAGATTATTGCCTTTAGTTATGGGTTAATGGGGTCAAGAAGAAAGATCTAGGGTTACTAAATCCTTTGGGGTTACTTCCCAAGGCAAGTAACC
The DNA here is from genome assembly GCA_009831015.1 of Picea engelmannii. Lineage (NCBI taxonomy): Eukaryota > Viridiplantae > Streptophyta > Pinopsida > Pinales > Pinaceae > Picea > Picea engelmannii. The sequence continues at coordinate 140,748 of ML799980.1, read as the reverse complement.
TATCTAGGGTTTGAATATGAGGGGTGTAAATCCTCTTGCTTACTAAACTAAACCCTTGCAAAATAATTTTAAAAGCTTGACAATTATGGTGGAAACTAGGATAGGGGTGTATACCCTTATACTCCCTATCTATACTTGGAAAAAACAACCTTATATTGAATTATAAATGATAATAACACAGTAAAGAGACCATATCATTCAATAAAAATAATTAACATGCGAAAGTAAGCCTCCACAAAAGCAATAGAATGACCTCCTAAAGATAACACACCATCAACATCATCACACCATAACCAAAAAACATTATTCCATATAACAAGAGGCAAAACACTCCAAGTGTAGAGAAAATTTCAGACCGATACTTCTCATAAGAGGGATATTTATGCCCAAATGTGATCTTATGATCTCTTATTAATACAAAATGTCACTAAAGTGACTTGTCCATAAATTAAGGGGTAAACCAAAAGAATAGGGGTCAACAACCCTAATATTTCCCCCTTTAACAAAGTAATATTAAAAAATTCATTTAAATTTTCACTTTTGCACAAATAAATCCTAATTTTACATGGACGTCTCCCATTTAGGGGACGTTTTTCCACTTAGAAGAAGTCGTTGGTGTTGTAGAAGCATGGGTAGGCCTCCAAAGGCCACATGTCAAGCATCTATACAATATCCTCATGGTGAAGACCTTCTTCTCCTCAAAACGTCCATGTGTCAATGAGTGGCTACATCACCACCAAACCTATCCCCCAAGTATGACGTCAATCTCAAAAGAAAGATGTTTTTCCCCTCCTGGGAAAATTGTTTTGCATGTGAGGGACGGGCTAGGTATTCCACATCATCTTCTAGGTCTTCAATTCTTCATCTCTTTGATCCAACATGTGGACCCTTGGCATCCAACTTGTGGGATTCCAACTCCATGGAAGCCCAAGATAGGCTTTTCCTCCCAAAATTTTCCACCAACTAGGTCTTGCAAAGACAACTAAGCATGCCCCTCTAAGGATCTCAAGTAATAACATCATTATAAGTGGATCCAATAAATAAATGAGCCACCTAAGTATGTGCATAAAAAATCACTATATCAAACAATAAATTGCTCAAAGATACTATGCGACTTTTCAAGATTGAATATGGGAGGGTTGATGAGGTGTCCTATTGGGTAGATCTTGCCCTAGGTCAAGGAAAGTTTCCAAGAGATCCCTCTCTAAGACGTGTAAAGTTGGTGAAGTGGTTGGGGTCAATACTCAATGGGCATAGGGCTCATGACATACAAGGGGCTGTAGTGTCTCATTCATGGGTGCCTTTGTAGAGGGTGTGTGGTACCTTCGTCCGCAATGCACTTTTTCCTAGCCCATTATTTTCCATTATTTTTTTCTTTCATAATTTTAAGGAGAGTTTGAAGGTCACTGCCCTAGCATGGTGACCAAATAATGGCAATGTCACCCACAAATACCTAGTGGAAATGAGAAGGTTGGCTCATGATGAGACCCCCTTTCTCTTAGCCATACAACTGAGAGCCATTACCTTGGTTTGGTGACCAGATGATGGCAATGTCATACCACTAGACATTCATGGACATGATAGGTCGACTCGTGATGAAACCTCCTATCCTTCAACTAACCTTTTAATCATTCTTTATTATATTTTTGGTCCCCTTTACTCAAAGATAAGAGTTTCACTACTTTCTTAGGTGATCCTTGGGGAAGCATTTGGAAGTTTTATGCAAGGATTTTATCTTTTACCCAACATCAATACCTATGGGCCTTCATCCCCTTCTTCCCATAGAGTGAGGGACAACCCCTTCTTGGGTCAATACACCCTAAAATCCCAAGAGATAAGGAAATGGAGGGGGAAAATGATGGAAAGTGGTAAGTATGGTCAGGAATGGTAGGATGGCTCTTTAAGGGAGTTCCTAGTAGCAAACCCATCCCCAAGGAAGACCACTTACTAGGGCACAATATCAACCACCAAGGTGAAGCAGGGCAAAAGGCATAATGTCTAAGCATATATCATGAAATCTAGAGCAATCTAAGATACAACATACTCAATTGGCTTAAATATTGAATTTTTTCTCACCATAATACTGACTTGTACCTCATGGAGAAAGGCCCACTGCCTTCCAGAAGCTATCTGATGTGGTGGATTCCATCTAGAAATCTGTGACCATCTCTGGTGGTGAGAGGGGTTTCCAACTGTGCAAAAGGGTATTGTTGGTCATGTAGTCTCTCGACACTCCATATCTACAACATGAGGGCATCGAGACATGATCTCCTTAGTTATCCACAAAATGGGTATAACATCTGGCTCCTACTTGGGGACATGTGCTCATCGTAGACTACATGAGAACTGCAACATCTCCTGGTAGACCTGTGTCAGCAGGGAAACATCAAACTGTCAAGTGCAGGATGGCTTGCTCCTCCTTGTTCTCATATGATCATAATCAAAACCGATTAAGATAGAAAAAGAAAATATTGACATTTTTTCAAACATTTCTAAACTAAACATGAAATCAATATGCAAGTAGAGAAAAATGAAAATGAAATGCATCTAAACTAGTATGAGAAATCAAGATGAAAATGCAGAGAATCAAAATGACTTACCTACTTATCTGGGGCATGGGCCCTAAAGAAGTCATGTGACTTGGATGTGAGGTTGGAGAAGAGATCCATCTACCAATAGTGGCATCTTCCTCCCATCTAATGCTATTAGATAGTACCTTTCTTTGTTAGACTTCTTCATGATGATGTAAGGGCCAAGCCATGAATTGTTATCTTTTTGGTAATATCTGGGCTTGCCCTTTCTTTTGTCCCACATCAGCACAACAATTCCTTCATTGAAATCGATGCAATTTGTATTCTCATCGTATGGAAGCTCTGTGTGGATTGTCTCTTTGACGATTTCTTCATGTTTCTCATCTTATTTCTTCAAAATTTGGATAAACCTCGGTTCCTTCCCTTGGAATTTTGCAAGATTCTCTTTGTATTGATATATCCATGGAAGAAGCATGTCTATGGAGTCCTCCTACATAAAGGGTAGCTCATATGGTTCATACTCAATGGTCTGTGGGAGCACATAATAATCACATTCACTGGCATAATTAGGACCATCAGGATCCATCACGTGTTTATCAACTTTCTCTCAATTGTATAGTATCTGAAAATTTCCATCTCCCATAGGAATGTGTGCATGGGTGAGATCCATGCTATGGAAAACCCAAAGAGCAGTAGACCAAATCCTATATAAGATCATCCCCCAAGCATCTGGAATGCCGATCACTACTATGTCCATGAGAATGTTGATATGCACAAAATCAATCAGGAAAACCTCATTGTCCTCACATACCCCGATAACTTTGACATTTTTGGAATCAATTCCACACACATTTCCATAAGGTTGGGCTGTCTTCAAACAAATTTTTTTCATCACCTTCAATGACATGACATTTGTTGAGGCCTCTGAATCAAGCATGCAGTTTTTCAAGTGGAGGCCATTCATGCCTAATGAAAGATAGAAAGGAGTGTTCTTGTCCTTTGGCTAATCAAGATTCATAGTGTTCAAAATGATGGGAGGGTCCTCCTTCTCAGTTGGCACCTGTAATAATTTTAAAAATTCCCTTTTCACAGAAGGGATCTTACACATTTATCTCACTAGGACCGTCATATTCAGTTTTCCAAACATTCTTGCAACATCTATATTTAACTGAATATCATCTGTAGGAATTGGCTTAGGAAGCAACTCACATACTGACGATGGAGGTGGTGGAGCCACATTTTCTACTAATGGATCAAGATGTGATGGAGGGGTTGAAGCAATTTTTCTTTTGGTGTAGGTTAGAATTTCCCTCCTCCTTAATTCCTTCTTCTGATCATCTGTAAATTTATTTAAGGCCCAGAGTCTCCCCTCTCTTTCTCCTATTCTTTTGGCTTCATTGATCTGTTCTTGGGTAACCTGTTCATCATCAAAATTGTAAATCATGAAGTTTATATATTCAGGATAATATTCGTCTCGTCGGGGGCACTCATATTCCATGTGGGGTTCTTGGCATGGGAGATGCCAAGCTTCTATATCAATTGTCCCAATATGTTTCAAAGTATCTCGGGCCTTTGCCTCTTGTTGAGGTTTTGATTTCCAATCGGTGGAATCTCTCTGTTATCTAGAAAACCGAGGTCTAAGATCAAATTGATTTGTTTCCACTCTATTCATATGGTTCATAAGATGATTCTGTATCTAAACAAACTAAGTATTCATTTGGTCTATCTTCTGAGTTAGGAGAGCAATTAGATCAGGAACACTGTTGTTGGAAACATTCATCCTTGCTTTTGTCTTGGTATGAGGGTACTGAAAAGGTTCTATTTTTGAACCAAGGAGATTCTCTTCAATGTCGATACTGAACTCTTTAGCCTTTGCTAATGATGTGGGATTTTTATCTTTGGGAATGTATTGAAACTGCCCTTCAAAATAATTCATCTAAAGGAGATGAACTGATGATGTTGTAGGACGATAATATGTTGGAATTTGATTGTACAACGTATCAAATCTGGAAATGAATTCCTTTATTGTTTCATTCTCATTTTTCTTTATTTGATTGAACTGAGTCCCAAGTGTCCCACCATCTTCCTTTTTCGACCATCTGCTCTTGAACAAGTTGGAAAAAGCATCATAGCACGTGATATGATTATAAGGGAGTCCTCTGAACCAATCAAGGGCTTCTTCAGTCAATGATGAAGAAAATAACCTCATGGACACATATTCATGATCAATACCTGCATTGTCCATGTCCCAGACCATGACATAAATGTGGTATTCAATAGTTATCACATTGTTTCCTGGGAACTTTGGCAACCACTTGTTGACTTCTGTTGGAATTTTGTTAGGGTAACCTTGGATATTGGCCATGTTAAGGGGTTTGTAGAGGTCCCTTTCCCAAGGGAGAGAAATTGGAACAAAAGAAAGGGTATTATGGAAAAGGGGTTTAACAACCAAAGACTTGAGAGGAGGCCTTCTTTGGTAAACCTTAGAAGGCTTGAACCTCCTAGGGGGAAAAGGTTCAGGGAAAAAAGGATTATGGGAAGGTGGAATCGCCAGATGAGTTTCAATATGATATCATCAAGGAAAATGGAAAGGGAACATCCCTTAGGTGGAGTCGCCAGGCAAGATAAGGTAAATAATTTTGGATAGCTTACCAAAGTGTCGTTAGGGTACGAAGAAGATTCAAAGTCTTCCCCCACAAAGGAACCAAAATGTTATAGCACAATTTGTAGGTTGGGAAAATCCTGACCCAACCACAAAATCAAGTGCTACAACTTGGAAATCCTACACCCAATGTCACCTCGATGTAGGTCCCGCACTTCAAGGGTGACTAGGTCACTCTAGGGAGGTGATCCCGATGACCCTGGGGGGAATGAGATGCAGATGGATAGAGATGGAAGTGGATCCCCTAGGGGTCAATTATAAGTGGTTTTAAATGTGTGGAATGAAGTCTTGGGAAGGTCCAAGCGTTTCCAAGTATGTTTAGTAACTTGTAAATGGTGAAATACCTTCCCATGACACAAGAAAAACCATTTTGCAATGATGTATGTTAGTTGGATCAACAAGTTAAGATTGTTTTCCCTAATTTACATAAATATATAGAAGTATTATTCAGAAATAATATGGTACTATAATATGGGAAATAAATGCTAGAGATCAAGTAGAAGATACAAGAGAAAGACTAGTTAATTACTAGCTAAACTCAAGATGAAAAACCAATATTCTTGCATAAAAATTTAAGGCTGTTGTAAACACTTGTTTGCAGAAAATTATATAATACTTATGGAAGTAACATTATATGTATTAAATAAATAAAATAAGCCACTAAAAACCCCTCAAAATTTGCCAAAAAGTGCGCTAGACCAAGAAGAATAAGTGTACAAACTTTGAACAAAATCCAATGGTTGATAAGAGAGTTATTCAAGCAAATGAGTTAGGTTTTCTACAGCCCTAATGGTTGAAGATGTAATTTTATAACAACAGAAAGAAGTATCCCCTTGATGGGGATGCCCTAGTGGCTGTGAGGTGCCCAAGGCACAAGGAATACAATCCACTTTGCAAGAAGTAAAAATAACCAAAAATCATGTTTCCCATTGCAATATTTTATTTCTCCAATGCAATATTAGTGCCTTTAGTTATGGGTTAATGGGTTCAAGAAGAAAGATATAGGGTTACTAAATCCTTGGGGGTGTAAACCCTCTTACTTCCCAAGGCAAGTAACCTAGCTAGGGTTTGAAGATGAGGAGTGTAAATCCTCTTACTTCCTCAACTAAACCCTTGCAAAACAATTTTAAAAGCTTGACAATTATGGTGGAAACTAGGATAGGGGTGTATTTCCTTATGCTCCCTATCTATCCTCGGCCAAAACAACCTTATCTTGAATTATAAATGATAATAAAAAAATAAAGAGACCATACCATTCAAGAAAAATCATTAACACTCCAAAGTAAACCTCCACAAAAGCAAGAGAATGACCTCCTAGAGATAGTGCACCATCATCATCATCACACCATGACCATAAATCATTATTCCATACCACAAGAGGCAAAATAATCCAAGTGTAGCGAAAATTTTAGACAATACTTCTCGCAAGGGGAAGACTTATGTCCAAATGAGATCTTATGATCTCTTATTTATACAAAATGTCACTAAGGTGACTTACCCATAAATTAAGGGGTAAACCACAAGACTAGGGGTCAACGACCCTAATATTTCCCCTTTTAACAAAGTAATATTAAACAATTCATTTAAATTTTCACTTTTTCACAAATAAACCCTAATTTTACATGGATGTCTCCCCTTTAGGGGGCGTTTTTCCACTTAGAAGAAGTCGTTGGGGTTGGAGAAGCATGGGTAGGCCTCCAAAGGCCACATATCAAGAATCTAGACAATCTCCCCATGGTGAAGACCTTCTTCTCCTCAAAACATCCATGTGTCAATGAGTGGATACATCACCACCAAACCCTAGCCCCCAAGTATGACATCAAGCTAAAAAGGAAGACGTTTTCCCCCTCCTTGGAAAATTGTTTGGCATGTGAGGGTTGGGATAGGTCTTCCACATCATCTTCTAGGTCTTCAATTCTTCATCTCTATGATCTGAAATGTGGACCCTTGACATCCAACCTGTGGGATTGCATCCCCATGGAAGCCCAAGATAGGCTTGTTCTCCCAAAACTATCCACCAACTAGGTCCTGCAAAGACAAATGAGCACGCCCTCCAAGGATCTCAATTCATAAAATCATGATAAGTGAATCCAATCAATATATGAGACATCTAAGCATGTGCATCAAAGATCACTATATCAAACAATAAATTGCTCAAAGACAATATACGATTTGTCAAGCTTGAATATGGGAGGGTTGACCTATGCCCTAGGTCAATACTCAATGGGCATAGGGCTCATGACATACAAGGGGTCGTAGTGTCTCATTCATGGGTTTCTTTGTAGAGGGTGCGTGGTAACTTCGTCTGCAATGCACTTTTTTCCAAGCCCATTATTTTATTCTTTCATTATTTTAAGGAGAGGTTGAAGGTCACTGCCCTGGTGTGGTGACCAGATAATGGCAATGTCACACACAAATACCTAGTGGAAATGAGAAGGTTGGCTTGTGATGAGACACCCTTTCTCTTATACATGCAACTGAGAGGCATTACCCTGGTTTGGTGACCAAATGATGGCAATGTCATACCACTAGACATTCATGGACGTGATATGTTAGCTCATTATGAGACCTCTTATCCTTCAACTAACCTTTTAAGCATTCTTTATTATATTGTGGGCCCCCTTTACTCAAAGATAAGTGTTTCACTCCTTTCTTGGGTGATCCCTGGGTGAAGCATATGGAAGGTTTATACAAGGATTTTGTCTTTTACCCAACATCAATCCCTCTGGGCCTTCAGCCCCTTCTTCCCATAGAATGAGGGACAACTCCTTTTTGGGCCAATACACCCTAAAATCCCAAGAGATAAGGAAATGGAGGGGGAAAATGATGGAAAGTGGTAAGTATGGTCGGGAATGGTATGTTGGCTCTTTAAGGGAGTTCCTAGTAGAAAACCCATCCCTAAGGAAGACCACTTACTAGGGAACAATTTCAACCACCAAGGTGAAGTAGGGAAAAAGGCATAATGTCCAAGCATATATCATGAAATGTAGATAAATCTAAGATACAACATACTCAATTGGATTAAATATTGAAATAATGATCACCATAATACTAAATTGTACCTCATGGAGCAAGGCCCACTGCCTTCCGAAAGCCAACTGATTTGGTGGATTCCATCTGAAAATCTATGACCATCTGTGGTGGTGAGAGGGGTTTCCAACTGTGCAAAATGGTATTTCTAGTCATGCAGTCTCTCGACACTCCATATCTGATCCATATTATTTTTAGAATGACATGAATACAAAAATATAATGGATAGATAACAAGGAAATACACAAATATAATGCGGAGAACACAAAAATATAGTGAAAACCAACTTCTATTAATGAACAAGAGATAAAAACACTGTATAACACAAACTGAAAAAATGGGGTAGCCTATCTCTGAAAAGAAAGAGATGTTGGCTACGCAACATTCACAACAAAATTTACATCACACTCCATTGCATTCTTAAAGGGCCTCCTTCACCTCAATTATATATGAGAGAGTGAGAGGAGAACAATTCCCATGATGCATGTGGGATAAATTGGACTAAGTTTATAAAATTCCATAGGCATGTAAAACACTAAGACTTCCTGGGTAGTCACCCATCCCAGTACTACTCTATCCTGAGCACACTTAACTATGGATTTCTAATGGGATCTAGTGCATTAATGCTATGTTGTAGGCATGTACATAAAACCACTAGGAAATCATTGCATGATGTTTGTAATTAATAAATGAAGATGACATTACAGTACATTCCCCATCAAAAGGGTGAATATCATGGTTTATCAAAACCACAGGCTCAAAATGGTGATTCAATGAAAAAGGTGGATGGCCAACGAGATCCATCTAGATCATTCCTCCCCCCTTAGGAAGCAATGGTCCCCATTGCATCAAGTTCCCTTGGGAGACGTGGATACTCATGCTAAATTTGAAGCTTGGTGCATTTCTTACCTTGTTGAAGAAGCGGTCTTTCTTAGCTTGTTGAAGACTGTCATGAACCTATTGCTGGAGGGGTTGGATCCATTCCACCAATCTAGCTACATGATCTACCTGAGTGTGGGAGGACTCTGTTGGTGAAGATGCAACATGAAGAGTATGAGGGGTTCTGTTATAAACTTGCTTGACTGGGCAGTGTGGAGGCACCCTTGTAGGTGCAACAAGAACATCTTGGTACTCTTCTACAATCTTGTCGATCTGCTTCTACTAGATAGAAATGTCTTGGGATGAGGCTGCAGTGGTTGTAGTGTCCTTCTGTTCACCTTCTGATCGGATTATGAAGAGGCTAAACTTTGTAGTATGAGAGATTACTTTGTGGCATTTTTTTGGTGGGACAATAGTCGGTACTACCTATGGTATCTGGTACAATTGACCCCCTATAGTAACAATGACACTACGAGTTCAAGACTCATAAACAACATGACATCTCCACATATATGGATAGACTAATAGAATATCACAGATTTCCACTAGGGAAACATCACAAAATACCTCATCCTTGAAGGGCTTTATGTCATAGGACAGGTGACACTGTTGGCTGACACGAAGCTCTTGACCCCGGCGAAGCCACCCGATGTTGTATGGCTGTGGATGTGGTGTTGTTGGAAAATCCAACTGCTTGACAACCTCTACTGAGATGATCTTCTTTTGGCTTTCGTTATCAACAATAAAATGCAGTGGGGTCCCCTTCACCCACATCTGTGAATGAAAGAGTCGCTCCCCCTCATCAGGATCCTCTTTTGGTTGGATAGTTACAGTTATGATAGTAGCAGTGGGTTCTGGATCAATTATCTGTCTCCTTTTATTATTTTCTGAATCACAATGCAAGTCGAGGTTCGACTCTTTGTCTTTGAGCTCGACCACCAATGAATGTATCGAGTGACATTCATTAGTGCTGTGACAAGGGCTTTTGTGGAACTCACACCACTTTCCAGTGTCTTTCTTATACTTCCCGTTACACTTATTTTCCTGCATATGGGACTGGCTCTCTTGAGGTTGGATTTCCTTTCTTTGTCCTTTATTATGTGAGTTAGAGTTTCCATGCTTCTCCCACTTACGTTGTTGCTTGAATTTATGCTCAATTTTTACTGCATATCGATAAGCAAATCCCAGTGAGGATATTTCCAAGAAATCTATCTATGTTTGGATGTACCTATGTAGACCACTGCGGTACTTCAAAACCAGGTTCTGCTCATAGTCTTTGATACCCAACTTTGAGCGGAAGGTATGAAAGATGTTGGTGTACTCCGACACTGCCTGGTCTCTTTTCTGACGCAGAGTTGTCCATCTAATGTATTGGTCATCATAGTTTTTGACAGGGTAGAAATCCTCCTTTAGGGAATCTACAAAGGCCTCCCAAGTGGGTTCTCTCCCAAATAGTGTAGATTCATCTACGATGTACCTCTCCCAATAACCTTCCCACCAAGATCTGACACGGGGAAGGTATTTAAGGAGCGCGAAGGCGATCTTTTCACTATCGGAAAAAATTTGTACAAAGTAATAACCTTCTAGCATATTCAACCATTTTTCTAGAGCATCTACATCTATCCGGCCTTCAAATAAGGGGATATCAAAATTGACTTGTACCTTGAAGGGTATCTCACTTGTGAAATGGATTCTTGTCGAATATTCCTCGACTGCTGCCATCAGTAGTCTTCGAAGGATCTGAGAAAAGTTGTCCATCATCTCGTTCCTTTGTCGCACCAGGGCTTCCTCGAGCAATGTCTTGAAAGGATCTCCTGCTTTGTCATCTCTCTTTTCTTCCGCCATGGGAGTTTGCTTCGGTTGGCAAGAGTAGTTGTCCTCAAGAAAAACTAGCATGAGACCCAACTCTCTATACCCTAAACTCGTCAAGGACCCGCTCTGAAAGACGACAAGGAGAAGCCTGCTCTGATACCACTGAGCCAAATTATTTTGAGAATGACATGAAGACAAAAATATAACCGATATATAACGAGGAAATACACAAATATAATGCGGAGAACATAGAAATACAGTGAAAACCAACTTCTATTAATGAACAAGGGAGAAAAACACTGTAGAACACAAACTGACAGAATGGGGTAGCCTATCTCTGAAAAGAAAGAGATGTTGGGTACACAACATTCACAACAAGCTTTACATCACATTCCATTGCATGTTTAAAGAGCTTCATTCACCTCAATTATATATGAAAGAGTGAGAGGAGAAAAATTCCCATGATGCATGTGGGATAAATTGGACTAAGTTTAGAAAATTCCATAGGCATGTAAAACACTGAGACTTCCCGGGTGGTCACCCATCCCAATACTACTCTATCCTGAGCACACTTAACTACAGATTTCTAATGGGATCCAGTGCATTAATGTTATGTTGTAGGGATGTACATAAAAACACTAGGAAATCCTTACATGATGTCTATAATTAACAAATGAATACGACATTACATTACATTCCCCATCAAAAGGGTGAATATCATGGTTTATCAAAACCACATGCTCAAAATGGTGATTCAGTGAAAATGGTGGATGGCCACCGAGATCCATTTGGATCAATATCTGCAACCTGAGGGCCTCGAGACATAATCTCCTTAGTTATCCACAAAATGGGGATAACAATACCAATTAAGATAGATTCATCCTTTCCTTCCTTCCTATAGATTACCCCCAAATATCCATTCCAACGTTTTTATTTCAGCTGCATTCGTAAGTATATATATCTAATCCCAAGGAAGGATATCCCTTGGAAGATATTATCCCAAGGAAGATATTAGTATCTTAGTCGGTATGGACATGTTACTTTTTCTACAAAATATAATGAATATGATTGCATCAGTGCAGTGGTTGAGTACTTAAATGATGGAATTTCCTTAAAATAATTTCTACAATTATAGAGAATGATTTGTTCCTGTGTGTTGATATTTTTTCAATTTAAATTTTATATTTTTTAAAAATTAAGAAAGTACATAGCCATTGAATGACAAGGTCAAGTATTAGTGTAGGGTTTGAGGGCTTAAACATAATACAATATTTTTTTATTTTTTTTAGATTGTAGATCTTGGTCTATATTAGTGGAGCATACATATTTTTTGAAATGGGTACAAAGCAATAAAAAGTTATAGTAGGAATTAAAGACATCTGTATTTTAAAATTCTATATACGCCAAGACAAAAACAAATTAAAAATAATATATA
>ML799980.1:104253-128240 GCA_009831015.1 Picea engelmannii | reverse complement strand
GAGAGAGAGATGTGTCTATGTAGTTTCATTTAGTTGGATCTATATAGTTGGATTTTTGTATCCTATTTAAAAATAACGTTATGGAGATATTGAAAATGATTTAGAAAAATGAAGGTTTTGTTGTTTTCACAACCCAAACCACTAGGGTTTTGATGCAAAAGCTAAATCCGAAACAACCAAGTCAGTTAACACACTGGTGAATTCTCCCATTGAAGAAAAAAAAAATTGAATTTCTTTTATAAAAAAAATGAATTTCAAATAACGTAGACATACTTTAGAAACACACAAGTGCTAATAACATGTGCATGTTCCATAAATGTGTACATTATTTTTAACATAAAAAAAACATATTTTAGTTATTTGACAATAATGTTTTATCTTGACAACCATTTTTGACATTCATTGGAAAGATCTTGATGAGATCTACAATGTTTATGTTATGATCGACACCTCAAACCATCGTATAATCCCTCTGATGGGGATATTAATATTCCACTAGTAATATGGGTGCTCTTAGGAGGTTTTACACATGAGGGATGGGGCTTGACGGCTTGACCATTATAAGGTGGGGGGATAAGGGAAAAGTTTATAATTGAAGCTTTTAGGGCTCATGGGTCATGAATATGGATTCAAACCACAACACAATCCCTCTAAAAGGGATATTCAACCCGTAGGTGGAATATGATTTCTATTATAATTCCTTGGATGGTAGGGATGGATCTCAAGGCCTTGCTAATGGGAAAGGGAGGAAAATAAGGTCCTTAGGGTCTAGATAAAACTTCTAGGTACCAAGGGCCATGGACAAGGCCACAAAGAAAAAAACATGTTGTGTATAGTAGATCATTTTCCTTAGAGTGGTATATGGGAACAAATATGAGGCTTTGTGCATTGGGGATCGGTCAGACCATTTTTTGGGAGAAATCAAGGGAATTATACCCTAATAATATTCTTGAGCTAATGGACCATGACCAAGGATTCAAACCCCAACATAGACCCATCAAAGTGGATATTTGGCATACAAGTGGGATATGGACACAATCAAGATTTTTTGGGTAGTTAGGATGGGTCTCAAGGCATTGACCATAGTCAATGGAGGAAAATGAGGGCCTTACACCACAAATGGATATTTAGGACTCATTAGCCATGAATATGAGCTCAAACCACAACATATGCCCTTTATAGGTGAACTTTGGCATTTGAGTGAAATGTAGGTAACATTATGAGGTCTCATTCATTATAGATGTGTCTTAAGGTATTGACCATGGTTAAGGGAGGAAAATAAGTCCCTTGGGCCTTGGATAAAACCTTTAGGGATCAAGGGCCATAAACAATACCAAACACCACATAACATGTCCTATATAGGGATCATTGTCCTCTAAGTGAGATATGAGTGCCATTACGACATTTTGTGCATAGGGGATGGGTCCTTGATGGTCTCAAGGTATTAACCATTGTTGAGGGAGAAATCCAGAGAATTAGATCCTTAACAAATTCTTTGGTTAATGGGCCATGATCAAGGACTTAGAATACAACACGAGCCCTCTAAAAGGGATCTTTTGCATATGAGTGGGATACGGATGCAAATAGAATTTGTTTTTAGTAGGGACGAGTCTAAGAACTTTGACCATGATTGGGTGAGGAAAATAAAGTCCTTAATCCCTAAACAAATATTACTAGTTTTATGGGACATTAATATTCCTCAAACCACCACAAACACCCTCTAGAAATTATTTTTGTCCTTGAGTGGGATATGGGAAACATTAAGAGGTTTTTCACACAAGAAATGGGTCTTGGGCCTTTGGCCTAAAACGAATCTTCTAGGGTCTTGGTCCCTAAACTAGGCCTAAAAAAACCACACAAGCTTGAACCATTGTCATCTTGGCGGGATATGGGAATTATTAAGATATTTTGTGTACTAGGCATGGGTCTTAACCATGATTGACGAAGGAAAACAAATGCCATAGGATCTAAACTAATCTTCTATAGCTCATTATTTATTAATGACACCTTGAACCACCACAAGAGCCATCTAGATGGAATCTTTGGCCATTGAATGGGATATAGGCACCATTAGAATTTTTTAAACACAATGGATGGAACTTGAGACATTGACCATGGTCATGGGAGAACCACTACAAAGGTCCTTTAGAGGGGATATTTTTCTTCCAATTGGGATATGGGTACCATTAGGAGTTTCTGTGCACCAAGGACGGGTCTTGAGGTCTTGGCCATGGTAAGGAGATGAGATAAAGGGGCTCAAGTCCTATATAAATATTTTAAGGATCTGATCCATGAATGTGGCCTCAAAGAATTACATAGGCCCTCTAAAAGGGATCTTTGTCTTAGACTGAGATATGGGCACCTATAGAAGGTTTTTAGTACTAGGGATAGATCCTGGGGTCTTGACTATAATGAAGCAAGGAAATTAAAAATCATATAACTTAAATGAAACTTCAAGAACTCATGGAACAAAATAAGGTCATGTAAAGTAATGGTCAACTTTTCAATGTCTTTAGTTTCATACACAAATATAATAAAATAATGGAACTTTGTAAAAGAGTCCTTGACATGAACTAATGTGATGTTTAGGTAACAACACATTAATTTTTTTTTTTAGCTCACTAGGTTAATATAATTGTGTATGACTATATGGAAACACAATAGATAAGAGAAACAAATAAAAACATGGTGGTTCTTGATGTCCAAAACATTATACAGATAGGGATTGAAGTCCCAAATCATCATATCAAGTTTAGAATCTTTAACCCTCTATATCTCTTTCATGCTCAAGATAGAGGCTATTTCCAAATCTACATGATAAGATATCTTATCATCCTAATAATCTTTAAATGTATTTCATTATGGATTTTGATATCCCCAATCATTATACATGTGGGTTTTGAAGTCCTAGATCAATATAAAGGGTCAAAAAATCTGTATCACTTTTTATAATAAAATTTTGACAATGAAATTTATAATTTACAAATTTTTAAAATTTAGATTCATATATACATTTACTAAAAATTTAGATTCATATATACATTTACTTTAATATAGAGTAAAAACAAGATTTGGAAAACACCCTGTAATGTTTCAACTCATAATTTTTTGATATATTTTATTATTATTGTTTAATAATTCAACTCATATTTTTATTTATATTTATTTTTCAAAGTTGTAGTAAATGATAATGGGTATTTTTCATCCACCCATTACTGATTAGGCTTAAATAAATATTATGGTCAACAATTTTTCATAAACACCTTATAAAATTGATGTAATGTACACATATTTTATATATTTATTTTTGAATATTTTTCAAATAAAATAATCTAAAAAATAATGAATTTTATTATACATATATCTGTGTGCTACATTTATTGTCATTCTAGTTAGGGAATCACAAGAACTAAAAATAACCATTTGAAAAGCATAGTTTGCCCCATAGTTTTTCTTAATTTTTAAAATTTATAATTTTTAAAATATACATTTACATTTTCATTTATCTTAATAACCATTATATATATAATTTTCAGAGTAACACACTTTCAGAGCGCAAGGACCTTATTTACACTTGAGATCAGTGTTTTTCATTTACTATCACAAGATACCGAAGGTGAGTGAAGCAAAGAGGATACACACTGCTCGACTTAGACTCAAACTCAGACTCTAATTACTCTCCCAATTCCTGATGCCTAAAATGAGTGGGGAAGAGTCTTATTTATACATTTTACAATGGGTTACCGGTTAGCAAATACTGGCATCTACCGATTACCAAAGATTCCATGAAAGATCTAGATGGGGTAGCTGTGGACTACAACTGTTATCTCATCCCTTAGAGGCTCGGCCATATGGGGACCCATCATAGCTTTTACGGAATGACACAACATAAAGTAAACGATTCCTATCTTTACACTGTGGAATTTCACGTGAATCCACGGAACCGTCGGGACACCACTGTCGGCCCGAAAGACATGAATAGAATCATTATTATTACAAAGAGGACACTATGGCCCATCATGCTTCCATAGCATTATTGATATTATGCTCAGCTATAGAGTCAAAAAAAAATTCACTATTGCTAGTCTCGTCCATCTCTTCATGACTGCTTGGTGGAGAACTGTGATCATTCGAAAAAGGTGGCAATCCAGCAAAGCATCTGTAGAAAGGTGATCCTTGCAAGGCATGAATCAATTCATCCTCTAGTACACAAATTTCTCAGAAATAATCACTATGAACTTTATATCCGGGATATCTATCTGAGTTATCAGATTTCAGTGTACCTCCTCTGAAAGACAAATTGAAGGAGAACCAGGCTTCGTAATGGGCTGCTTCCTCTACCTCTGCCATGAACCATTGCTTGAATGCTTCTTTGCTTGTGTTTCGAAAGAACTCAACATCTCTGGGACAATATTGCCAAAATAAATAAAATAACCATCTTGACCAGAAGTAATAATATTGTTTGAATGAGGAGCATTCAAACGTTATCCAACAGCTTCCATCATACTTCGTTTGAAGCATAATTTTACAGTAGTCAGTATATGACAGATCAGGAGAGTATATGCTGATATAAACTTGTCCTTGAAATGGACCTCCAGTCATGATACATCTAAACAAATTCCTACTATCTCTAAAATATCTGTTAAATGATTCTAGATGATTATACATTTGTATCCATTGTTCCAGGATATTAATACAAGCTGGAATTGACTTTATACAACAAGATAGACACTCAAAACAATAACAATCTGTACATTCTGCACAGACCAAGATCCATTTGAATCCTGGTGGAGGGTTATCTCTAGGATTCAAGGAGGACGAATCCATTTAATTGTTTTGTCCTTCTCTTTATGTGGTGCAGCTTCCCTTGTTAATAAGTCTGCAATGCAATTATCTTTGCCAGGTTTATATTCAATGTCAAAATCATATCCATCCAGCCATAGACTCCATCGCAGAACTCTGTTATTTCCCTGTTCAAGCAACCTGTGATTAGATAGCATACCCTTCAGATGTTTTAAATCTGTTCTAACAATAAAATGAACAGGTTTAAGAAATATCCTGAATTTCTTGATGCCATTCTTGACATCAAGAATTTCCTTGTGTGATGAAGGATATCGAGATTCAGCATCTGTAAAGCATCAAGAAGTATATATGCATACTTCTTCCAGCTTAGGGCCATTCTTTTGGAGTAGAACAACTACCCATGTGTCATTAGAGGCATCAGTCTCTAATATCAACGTAAGTGATAAATCTGGAAGATGAAGTTTAGGCAGATTCTGAATTTGCTGCTTGATAATCTAGACTGCTTGTGTTATCTTATAATTCCAAGGAATAGATTTTCTTAACCTTTTCTGTAGTACTCGGACATCCTTGGCTTGATTTTCGTAGAACTAACGGATGTAATTTAAGCATCCGAGGAATCTCTGTAGTTGCTTGGTATCCAATATTTCATCTGGGAAGTCTTGTAATTTCTTGAGGACATGGTCCTGGAGTTCAACTTTGCCTTGAGAGAGAATCAAACCAAGATATTCAATCTTGCTTTGTGCCCAACATAACTTGGATTTACTGAGCACTAGTCCATGCTTATATAATAAATCATATACAATCTGTAGGTGTTGTACATGCGCTTTCATATCTAAAGAACAAACCAATAAATCATCAATATATACAATTACAAATGTTAGATCCTTAAAAATGTCATCCATCCTTTTCTGGAATTCAGATGGAGCATTTTTCAATCCAAATGGCATAACCTTCCATTGATATTGTCCCTGTGGAACAACAAATGCAGTTTTATATCTGTCTGTAGGGACGATACCTATCTGCCAGAATCCACTCTTTAGATCAAACTTACTAAAGACATTGCATTTCCCAATCTTAGAAAATAGTAGCTCTTTCGAGGGCAATGGAAATCTGATAGGTAACAAGGCTTCATTTAAAGCTCTGTAATTAATGACCATCCTTGGTTTACCTCTTTTCTGCTCACTATGCTTATTCACATAAAAAGCAGGACATGCCCATGGACTTCTACTTTTTTCAATCAATTTTCTCTATATTAGATCAGTTATCTCCTTTTGACAATATTCAAGTTCTGTGGGAGACATGTGATTTGCAGAAGCTTTTTGAGGTTTGGGAATATAGTCTTCTTTGTATGGTAGATTCACAAAATATTGCTCTCTTGTCCAAAAAGCATCAGGATAATCAGAAGTACAATCTGATTCTATTTTCTCTTTGATTTCTTTTATGATTTCCATCCCATGCTTATTGACATGATTAACTATCTTTTGGATTCGAGCAAGTTGGCTAGCAGATTTTTCCAAATGGGAGGCAGATTCCTTTACTGCAATCCTAGTTTCATAGGTAGATTTACTAGGAATCTTAGTAATCTTGCCATCAATGTTTAGCTGTACAAAATTGCTTCCTACAGTCAGTGGAAGGCATTTATTTACAAAGTCTTGGCCTAAAAGAATATCTGCACCTGTATCAAAACTGTACAAGGTAACTGGTACTTTTCCTTCCATGATATAGATGGGAAAATCTGGAGCTATGTGTTTTATTACCATTTCAGTTTTATTAACTGCACGAAATGATAACGTTATAGGTTGCCAATAATATTCTGGTATGGCTCCATGTTTAGCGCATGAATTCATTGCACCAGTATCAACTTGTGCATCCAATGTATATTGTAGATATCCTGAGGGTCTTATATTTACAGAGATGACTAATCTGTCATCTAGGCCTTTGACTATTTGCAGACAATCATCTCCTAGCTTTTCTAAACATGTTTCTATTTCCTCATATTGTTTGTGTTTGAGGAAGGCTAATTCTTCTTTCTGTAGTTTCAAGGATTTCCATAAATCTCTTACAAGAGTTTCTTTTTCCTTGATTTCTTCTTCAAGATGGAATATAGTATTTTCTAGGGACAAGTCATCTTGAGGAGACTCAGAATGAATCCTAATAGCTTTGCCTTTTATAGATTCTGTGCTTAGTTGAGGTTTTGGCTTAGGGAGCTCAAACTCAACATCAGTAGGAGTGTAGTGATGGATATTCACCACGCTTGGCTGCTGGAGGGCATTGATTTGGGCAGTGAGAGTCTCAATTTGAGAAGAATAAAAATCAGAAAGGCAAAATTGTCCTGGTGTGAGAGATGATAATTTGTGGCGATAGTGGTCGCATTGAGATATGAGAGAATTTACATCAACAAAAGAAGAAAGCATTTTGATTTCAAGAAAATTTAACGATTCATCATGGGGAAAGGTAGGACTGTCTGGATCGGAAGTATAGTCATCTAAAGGGGAAGGATCCTCATCGGCATAGTCCAAAGGAGAAGAACTATCATCTGTGAGAGATAGATATTCACCATCTGAACGGTTAGAGACTAAATCCCATTCGGCTGGATCATATCCAGTGAGGAATAAATCCATAATATTTGTTTGGGCTTTGGTCTTTGACCGCAGAGGACACTGAGATGCCCAGTGGCCAGGCTTTTTACAAATAAAGCATGCTGTTGATTTAGGCCTAGCTCAGGAAGAATGCTTCTTAAAGAAAAAATTTCTTCTAACAGGACCAATTTGATTTGGCTTCCTAGGATATTTCTTGGAAGTTCGATTAGACTGGTGGTGTCTATCAGAAGAACATGAGCATTTCCCTTTTGACCATTTGGTGGATTTCTTAGTCTTTAGACAGCCAAAAGTGTGTGTCTCTGGTAAGACATCACATACTGATGAATCAAAAGGCAGGTATTTCTTTAAAGACTTAGCAGTCTTTTTCCTCATACATTCATTTTGCAGAGCAGTAACTACTTGCTCTTATAAACCTGCTAGAGATAATTCAGAAATATCTATATCTACATTTTCAAGCCTTTCTCTGACAAGGTCTGGTGTTCTGCCAGGTAAAGAAGATAAGTATTTTCTTAAGTAGGCAGTATTTTCAGGGTCAGGTACTTTGTGTAATAGGCTTTGCATAGTACAAAAATATTTAGGTAACTCCCGCAAGTCACATAACCGTTGATTCATAAATAAGTCAGCATAATGACTAGTATTAATTCTCATATTCCCATAGAATTCATATACTGCTGCCTTAACAAGTTCATCAACAGGTTTTTCATGTTCAAGTATTCTTAACTTGCTTCTAGGAGAAACTCTTTCCCACCAGATGTATAGGTTACCTTCAAAACCCCAAGTGATTCTTAGAGCGATATCACTCCAAGTAATCTTATATTTATAAAGCATCTTTTGGGCTTTTGCCCATGTCTGCCATCATTGGATAATATTTTCAATCTCTGTTTTAGACTTACAGTCAAAATTAGAGATTAGAGCATTTTCTATGTTTTTTGTAGATCTTCTGGGCTCACCATCTACATCCATAGGGGCTTTCTTATTTCCACTGTACTTAGCATTACACCATTTTTCCCAGGCTGACTGGTAAGAAGTACCAGATGATTCACCTGTGGAAGGCTTGTGTGCATCAGAAGACTCAGGTTTAGATTCTCCATCTAATCCTTTTATATGTACAAGAGAATCTGTATGGTTATACTATACAAGAGAGAGAGAAGTTAATTGTTTTTCTAGCTAAGCTTGCTGAGTTGTTTTAATTTCTTCTTGAAGTGCAGAGGCTTGGATTTTGACCAAGTTAAGCTTGTCAACAACAAGCTGTGAGATTTCAGCTATTCTGACTAAAGCAGGATTAGCAAGGGTAGAGGCTAATTGTTTTAAGGTTAGCTGTTTATGGTCAGAGGAATTAGTAGGGCCATATAAAGAGAAAGTGGCATCTTGTGGTCTATCTAGCAACAAGGGAGAAGAAGGCTCTGACTCTTCTCTATATGAAGCTTTCATATTTACAACAACTTCTTCTATAATTGACAATTTTTCTAAGATAGTATTTAGCTGAGACTTTATATCTTTCGGATCCAAATCAGGATCCATCTTTAGGACAATGAGCCTGAGTTTAGATGAAGAGAATAATTGGTTTTAATACTGGAGTTTGGTGAGAAATTTATGTGTCGGATTGGTTGTTTGGTCAAAATCTTCTTTTTTATTATTTATTTTAGTGTGATTTAGTTAATTAGGGTTTTGTTACAATTTGCTTTGAGATTATTATAATTTATTTAATACAATGTTTGTTAATTTTTGTTTTAAATGGCTAAAGTTTAGGTAATATGATGGGTTTACTTTATATCTTGATGACCTTGATCTAGATGGTCAATCTCAGAGTGCAATCCATTAAGATGTGTTTTAGACTGAATCACATCTTGAGCTATATCATCTAGATTTTGTGACAAACAAACTAATTGATAGTTTGTATAATTTTGAAGTCTGATACTATCTGGAGAAGGGTCAGAATCAGATTTTCTATATTTTATGAAATCAAGATTTGCTACCATATCATTCTGGAACTTAGGGATATGATTCCCTGGTCCTAGACTTCTATAGGGTAACTCAGTCCTTTTATCTCGTCCACTTCTGGGTAATGGACTATTAAACATTTTGATGCTAGGGACTGCTAGATCCTGACATTCAGAACATTCTGCATGTTGACCATAATGTTCTATTTTGGTCTGATATGTTCTGAGTAACACACTTTCAGAGTGCAAGGACCTTATTTACACTAGAGATCAGTGTTTTTCATTTACTATCACAAGATCCCGAAGGCGAGTGAAGCAAAGAGGATACACACTGCTCGACTCAGACTCAGACTCTAATTACTCTCCCAATTCCTGATGCCTAAAATGAGTGGGGAAGAGTCTTATTTATACATTTTACAATGGGTTACCGGTTAGCAAATACTGGCATCTACCGGTTACTAAAGATTCCATGAAAGATCTAGATGGGGCAGCTGTGGACTACAGCTGTTATCTCATCCCTTGGAGGCTCGACCATATGGGGACCCATCATAGCTTTTACGGAATGACACAACATAAAGTAAATGATTCCTATCTTTACACTGTGGAATTTCACATGAATCCACAGAACCGTCGGGACACCACTGTCGGCCCGAAAGACATGAATAGAATCATTATTATTACAAAGAGGACACTATGGCCCATCATGCTTCCATATCATTATTGATATTATGCTCAGCTATAGAGTCAAAAGAAAATCCACTATTGCTATTCTCGTCCATCTCTTCATGACTGCTTGGTGGAGAACTGTGATCATTCGAAAAAGGTGGCAATCCAGCAAATCATCTGTAGAAAGGTGATCTTTGCAAGGAAGGAATCAATTCATCCTCTGGTACACAAATTTCTCCAAAATAATCACTATGAAATTTATATCTGGGATATCTATCTGAGTTATCAGATTTCAGTGTACTTCCTCTAAAAGACAAATTGAAGGAGAACCAGGCGCATGTACAACACCTACAGATTGTATATGATTTATTATATAAGCATGGACTAGTGCTCAGTAAATCCAAGTTATGTTGGGCACAAAGCAAGATTGAATATCTTGGTTTGATTCTCTCTCAAGGAAAAGTTGAACTCCAGGACCATGTCCTCAAGAAATTACAAGACTTCCCAGATGAAATATTGGATACCAAGCAACTACAGAGATTCCTCGGATGCTTAAATTACATCCGTCAGTTCTACGAAAATCAAGCCAAGGATGTCCGAGTACTACAGAAAAGGTTAAGAAAATCTATTCCTTGGAATTATAAGATGACACAAGCAGTCTAGATTATCAAGCAGAAAATTCAGAATCTGCCCAAACTTTATCTTCCAGATTTATCACTTACATTGATATTAGAGACTGATGCCTCTAATGACACATGGGCAGTTGTTCTACTCCAAAAGAATGGCCCTAAGTTGGAAGAAGTATGCATATATGCTTCTGGATGCTTTACAAATGCTGAATCTCGATATCCTTCATCACACAAGGAAATTCTTGCTGTCAAGAATGGCATCAAGAAATTCAGGATATTTCTTAAACCTGTTCATTTTATTGTTAAAACAGATTTAAAACATATGAAGGGTATGCTCTTTAATCACAGGTTGCATGAACAGGGAAATAACAGAGTTCTGTGACGGAGTCTATGGCTGGATGGATATGATTTTGACATTGAATATAAACCTGGCAAAGATAATTGCATTGCAGACTTATTAACAAGGGAAGTTGCACCACATAAAGAGAAGGACAAAACAATTAAATGGACTCGTCCTCCTTGAATCCTAGAGATAACCCTCCACCAGGATTCAAATGGATCTTGGTCTGTGCAGAATGTACATATTGTTATTGTTTTGAGTGTCTATCTTGTTTTATAAAGTCAAGTCCAACCGTTATTAATATCCTGGAACAATGGATACAAATGTATAATCATCTAGAAACATTTAACAGATATTTTAGAGATAGTAGGATTTGTTTAGAGGTATCATGACTGGAGGTCCATTTCAAGGACAAGTTTATATCAGCATATACTCTCCTGATCTGTCATATACTGACTACTGTAAAATTATGCTTCAAACAAAGTATGATGGAAGTTGTTGGATAACGTTTGAATGCTCCTCATTCAAACAATATTATTACTTATGGTCATGATGGTTATTCTATTTATTTTGGCAATATTGTCCGAGAGATGCTGAGTTCTTTCGAAACACAAGCAAAGAAGCATTCAAGCAATGGTTCATGGCAGAGGTAGAGGAAGCAGCCCATTATGAAGCCTGGTTCTCCTTCAATTTGTCTTTCAGAGGAAGTACACTGAAATCTGATAACTCAGATAGATATCCCAGATATAAAGTTCATAGTGATTATTTTGGAGAAATTTGTGTACCAGAGGATGAATTGATTCCTGCCTTGCAAGGATCACCTTTCTACAGATGCTTTGCTGGATTGCCACCTTTTTCGAATGATCACAGTTCTCCACCAAGCAGTCATAAAGAGATGGACGAGACTAGCAATAGTGAATTTTCTTTTGACTCTATAGCTAAGCATAATATCAATAATGTTATGGAAGCATGATGGGCCATAGTGTCCTCTTTGTAATAATAATGATTCTATTCATGTCTTTCGGGCCGATAGTGGTGTCTCGACGGTTCCATGGATTCACTTGAAATTCCATAGTGTAAAGATAGGAATCATTTACTTTATGTTGTGTCATTCCGTAAAAGCTATGATGGGTCCCCATATGGCCGAGCCTCCAAGGGATGAGATAACAACTGTAGTCCACAACTGCCCCATCTAGATCTTTCATGGAATCTTTGGTAACCGGTAGATGCCAGTATTTGCTAACCGGTAACCCATTGTAAAATGTATAAATAAGACTCTTCCCCACTCATTTTAGGCATCAGGAATTGGGAGAGTAATTAGAGTCTGAGTCGAGCAATGTGTATCCTCTTTTCTTCACTCGCCTTCGGGATCTTGTGATAGTAAATGAAAAACACTAAACTCAAGTGTAAATAAGGTCCTTGCGCTCTGAAAGTGTGTTACTCTGAAAATTGGTATCAGAGCCATAAGTGTTGTTGTGTCAAGATAGTTTCTACCTGAGCAGTCGGCCAGGAGCCTGTCCAATATCTGTATCTTCAGAGACATAGGACTATAAGCCCTACTTTTCTGTGCAGTTATATCTTAAGTCTGTAATATATGCCTCCTGCATATTTTATTGTATAAAAAGTGCCACAGATTAATATTAAATGAGTTTTATGAGTGTTTCATTATGAGTGAGCCTTGTGCCTGAAAGATCTGATTGACGTGCAAAGTTCAGATAAAAAGAGGTGATTTATTTACAAAGTGGTCTCCAGCCGTTGCTGTAGGACGTTGTAAGTCAGCATTTGAAGCCACAGATTGGCGTGTTCGCTGCAGTAGTCCTTTTCCCAAGTTGTAAGTTTGAATCTTGCCTTCTTATCTTTTGCTTACCTACAATAATTAAAGGATCTTGTCAGGAGTTGTAGTAATTCATTAATGGCTTCTCAAAAGAATTCATCATCCCATGATCTGTCCGCACTTGCCCAGTATAAGCCTTCTAAGTGGTATACAAAGTTATTAAGTCAGTCAAGTAATAAACCTTTATATAATGAGCGTCTAGTAGTCCAGGAGTATGAACCTGATCTGAATTGGAAAATGCCTGAAATTCCTGCTTCCGATATATATGATATACCTATCTTCCAATTTCATGCTTCTACTCTTATTCGTTATTGTTCTGTCAATATTCCTATTTCTCTTGGATAGACTGTTTACCAAATCCCTTTGATTCAACAGGAATATATTGATTGGGGATTAAAACATGGTTATGAATATATTCATATTGGGTTAATCCAATTTGGAACCAATCCTTTGGTTCATCCCGGTTTGGATACCTCTGTCCTTACTTGTATTATAGACTCACGTCATAATAATTTCCAAGATGCTTTAATCTCTGGCTTCCAAGCCCCTCTACATAATGGCCCAGTTTGGTCCTCTGCTTTACCACGTTACCAAGTGTCACTCCACGATCCTTATATTAACTCTCTCTTACAAGCCTATGTCCAGTTTGCTGGTTTTAACATGGCTGAAGGATCGAAGATTGCGCAGTTACATTCTTCTATCTGCTTGTGTTTTGTTTCCACAACCATGCCTGCTCTTAATCCCAAACTCCTTAAACGCGCTACTTCCGAAAGCGTGGTGGTTGGCCCTGGAAACGTATCTCCCTTAACATTAGGTTTTTGTCAACTAACTGAAATAGACGAATGGTCTGCAGAATATATTCCTATTTCTAGTCAAATACAACCTCCTATGCCTAAAGAAGTCACAGTTTCCCAGAACCAATTAGGGAAACCTGTTTTAAATCTAGGAAGATCCCAAAGTACAAAATTTTAGGAATTAGATAGACAACTGTCTAATCTATCCACAAGCTCTTCAAGAACTGATTCTGTAAGATTAAATTCTCCTCCCAGGAACCCTGTATATAAGCCTGTTTCTGGAAGATCTAAATTAGATGATCATTTGCTTAAACATCAAAAAGGTTCTAAAGATTGTTACTATTGTAAACGAAAGTTTCCTACTAAAGAGCCTTCTGTAAATTCTGACAATCCTGTAGATATTTCCTATCCAGCAGTGCCAAAGAATTTCAGAACATATCAGACCAAAATAGAACATCATGGTCAACATGCAGAATGTCAGGATCTAGCAGTCCCTAGCATCAAAATGTTTAATAGTCCATTACCTAGAAGTGGACGAGATAAAAGGACTGAGTTACGCTATAGAAGTCTAGGACCAGGGAATCATATCCCTAAGTTCCAGAATGATACAGTAGCAGATCTTAATTTCATAAAATACAGAAAATCTGATTCTGAACCTTCTCCAAATAGTATCAGACTTCAAAATTATACAAACGATCAATTAGTTTGTTTATCACAAAATCTAGATGATATAGCTCAAGATGTGATTCAGTCTAAAACACATCTTAATGGATTGCACTCTGAGATTGACCATCTAGATCAAGGTCAACAAGATATGAAGTCTCAGCTGAATACTATCTTAGAAAAATTCTCAATTATAGAAGAAGTTGTTGTAAATATGAAAGCTTCATATAAAGAAGAGTCAGAGCCTTCTTCTCCCTTGCTGCTAGATAGACCACAAGATGCCACTTTCTCTTTATATGGCCCTACTGATTCCTCTGACCATAAATAGCTAACATTAAAACAATTAGCCTCTACCCTTGCTAATCCTTCTTTAGTCAGAATAGCTGAAATCTCACAGCTTGCTGTTGACAAGCTTAACTTGGTCAAAAGCCAAGCTTCTGCACTTCAAGAAGAAACTAAGACAGCTCAGCAAGCCCAGCTAGAAAAACAATTAACTTCTCTCTCTCTTGTACAGTATAACCATACAGATTCTCTTGTACATATAAAAGGATTAGATGGAGAATCTAAACCCGAGTCTTCTGATGCACACAAGCCTTCCATAGGTGAATCATCTGGTACTTCTTACCAGTCAGCCTGGGGAAAATGGTGTAATGCTAAGTACAGTGGAAATAAGAAAGCCCCTATGGATGTAGATGGTGAGCCCAGAAGATCTACAAAAATCATAGAAAATGCTCCAATCTCTAACTTTGACTGTAAGTCTAAAACAGAGATTGAAAATATTATCCAACGATGGCAGACATGGGAAAAAACCCAAAAGATGCTTTATAAAGATAAGATTACTTGGAGTGATATCGCTCTAAGAATCACTTGGGGTTTTGAAGGTAATTTATACATCTGGTGGGAAAGAGTTTCTCCTAGAAGCAAGTTAAGAATACTTGAACATGAAAAACCTGTTGATGAACTTGTTAAGGCAGCAGTATATGAATTCTATGGAATTATGAGAATTAATACCAGTCATTATGTTGACTTATTTATGAATCAACGGTTATGTGACTTGCGGGAGTTACCTAAATATTTCTGTACTATGCAAAGCCTATTATACAAGGTACCTGACCCTGAAAATACTGCCTACTTAAGAAAATACTTATCTTCTTTACCTGGCAGAACACCAGACCTTGTCAGAGAAAGGCTTGAAAATGTAGATATAGATATTTCTGAATTATCTCTAGCAGGTTTACAAGAGCAAGTAGTTACTGCTCTGCAAAATGAATGTATGAGGAAAAAGACTGCTAAGTCTTTAAAGAAATACCTGCCTTTTGATTCATCAGTATGTGATGTCTTACCAGAGACACACACTTTTGGCTATCTAAAGACTAAGAAATCCACCAAATGGTCAAAAGGGAAATGCTCATGTTCTTCTGATAGACTCCACCAGTCTAATCGAACTTCCAAGAAATATCCTAGGAAGCCAAATCAAACTGGTCCTGTTAGAAGAAAATTTTTCTTTAAAAAGCGTTCTTCCCGAGCTAGGCCTAAATCAACAGCATGCTTTATTTGTAAAAATCCTGGCCACTGGGCATCTCAGTGTCCTCTACGGTCAAAGACCAAAGCCCAAACAAAGATTATGGATTTATTCCTCACTGGATATGATCCAGCCGAATGGGATTTAGTCTCTAACCGTTCAGATGGTGAATATCTATCTCTCACAGATGATAGTTCTTCTCCTTTGGACTATGCCGATGAGGATCCTTCCCCTTTCGTTGACTATACTTCAGATCCAGACAATCCTACCTTTCCTCATGATGAATCGTTAAATTTTATTGAAATCAAAATTCTTTCTTCTTTTGTTGATGTAAATTCTCTCATATCTCAACGCGACCACTATCGCCATAAATTATCAGCTCTCACACCAGGACAATTTCGCCTTTCTGATTTTTATTCTTCTCAAATTGAGACTCTCACTGCCCAAATCAATGCCCTCCAGCAGCCAAGCGTGGTGAATATCCATCACTACACTCCTACTGATGCTGAGTTTGAGCGCCCTAAGCCAAAACCTCAATTAAGCACAAAAGGCAAAGCTGTTCAGATTCATTCTGAGTCTCCTCAAGATGACATGTCCCTAGAAAATACTATATTCCATCTTGAAGAAGAAATCAAGGAAAAAGAAACTCTTGTAAGAGATTTATGGAAATTCTTGAAACTACAGAAAGAAGAATTAGCCTTCCTCAAACACAAACAATATGAGGAAATAGAAACATGTTTAGAAAAGCCAGGAGCTGATTGTCTGCAAATAGTCAAAGGCCTAGATGACAAATTAGTCATCTCTGTAAATATAAGACCCTCAGGATATCTACAATATACATTGGATGCACAAGTTGATACTGGTGCAATGAATTCATGTGCTAAACATGGAGCCATATCAGAATATTATTGGCAACCTATAACGTTATCATTTCGTGCAGTTAATAAAACTGAAATGGTAATAAAACACATAGCTCCAGATTTTCCCATCTATATCATGGAAGGAAAAGTACCAGTTACCTTATACAGTTTTGATACAGGTGCAGATATTCTTTTAGGCCAAGACTTTGTAAATAAATGCCTTCCACTGACTGTAGGAAGCAATTTTGTACAGCTAAACATTGATGGCAAGATTACTAAGATTCCTAGTAAATCTACCTATGAAACTAGGATTGCAGTAAAGGAATCTGCCTCCCATTTGGAAAAATCTGCTAGCCAACTTGCTTGAATCCAAAAGATAGTTAATCATGTCAATAAGCATGGGATGGAAATCATAAAAGAAATCAAAGAGAAAATAGAATTAGATTGTACTTCTGATTATCCTGATGCTTTTTGGACAAGAGAGCAATATTTTGTGAATCTACCATACAAAGAAGACTATATTCCCAAACCTCAAAAGGCTTCTGCAAATCACATGTCTCCTACAGAACTTGAATATTGTCAAAAGGAGATAACTGAACTAATGCAGAGAAAATTGATTGAAAAAAGTAGAAGTCCATGGGCATGTCCTGCTTTTTATGTGAATAAGCATAGTGAGCAGAAAAGAGGTAAACCAAGAATGGTCATTAATTACAGAGCTTTAAATGAAGCCTTGTTACCTATCAGATTCCCATTGCCCTCGAAAGAGCTACTATTTTCTAAGATTGGGAAATGCAATGTCTTTAGTAAGTTTGATCTAAAGAGTGGATTCTGGCAGATAGGTATCGTCCCTACAGATAGATATAAAACTGCTTTTGTTGTTCGATAGGGACAATATCAATGGAAGGTTATGCCATTTGGATTGAAAAATGCTCCATCTGATTTCCAAAAAAGGATGGATGACATTTTTAAGGATTTAACATTTGTAATTGTATATATTGATGATTTATTGGTTTGTTCTTTAGATATGAAAGCACATGTACAACACCTACATATTGTATATGATTTATTATATAAGCATGGACTAGTGCTCAGTAAATCCAAGTTATGTTGGGAACAAAGCAAGATTGAATATCTTGGTTTGATTCTCTCTCAAGGCAAAGTTGAACTCCAGGACCATGTCCTCAAGAAATTACAAGACTTCCCAGATGAAATATTGGATACCAAGCAACTACAGAGATTCCTCGGATGCTTAAATTACATCCGTCAGTTCTACGAAAATCAAGCCAAGGATGTCCGAGTACTACAGAAAAGGTTAAGCAAATCTATTCCTTGGAATTATAAGATGACACAAGCAGTCCAGATTATCAAGCAAAAAATTCAGAATCTGCCTCAACTTCATCTTCCAGATTTATCACTTACATTGATATTAGAGACTGATGCCTCTAATGACACATGGGCAGCTGTTCTACTCCAAAAGAATGGCCCTAAGCTGGAAGAAGTATGCATATATACTTCTGGATGCTTTACAGATGCTGAATCTCGATATCCTTCATCACACAAGGAAATTCTTGCTGTCAAGAATGGCATCAAGAAATTCAGGATATTTCTTAAACCTGTTCATTTTATTGTTAGAACAGATTTAAAACATATGAAGGGTATGCTCTTTAATCACAGGTTGTTTGAACAGGGAAATAACAGAGTTCTGCGATGAAGTCTATGGCTGGATGGATATGATTTTGACATTGAATATAAACCTGGCAAAGATAATTACATTGCAGACTCATTAACAAGGGAAGCTGCACCACATAAAGAGAAGGACAAAACAATTAAATGGATTCGTCCTCCTTGAATCCTAGAGATAACCCTCCACCAGGATTCAAATGGATCTTGGTCTGTGCAGAATGTACATATTGTTATTGTTTTGAGTGTCTATCTTGTTGTATAAAGTCAAGTCCAGCTTGTATTAATATCCTGGAACAATGGATACAAATGTATAATCATCTAGAAACATTTAACAGATATTTTAGAGATAGTAGGAATTTGTTTAGAGGTATCATGATTGGAGGTCCATTTCAAGGACAAGTTTATATCAGCATATACTCTCCTGATCTGTCATATACTGACTACTGTAAAATTATGCTTCAAACGAAGTATGATGGAAGCTGTTGGATAACATTTGAATGCTCCTCATTCAAACAATATTATTACTTCTGGTCAGGATGGTTATTTTATTTATTTTGGCAATATTGTCCGAGAGATGCTGAGTTCTTTCGAAACACAAGCAAAGAAGCATTCAAGCAATGGTTCATGGCAGAGGTAGAAGAAGCAGCCCATTATGAAGCCTGGTTCTCCTTCAATTTGTCTTTCAGAGGAAGTACACTAAAATCTGATAACTCAGATAGATATCCCGGATATACAGTTCATAGTGATTATTTTGGAGAAATTTGTGTACCTAAGGATGAATTGATTCCTGCCTTGCAAGGATCACCTTTCTATAAATGCTTTGCTGGATTGCCACCTTTTTCGAATGATCACAGTTCTCCACCAAGTAGTCATGAAGAGATGGACGAGACTAGCAATAGTGAATTTTCTTTTAACTCTATAGCTAAGCATAATATCAATAATGCTATGAAAGCATGATGGGCCATAGTGTCCTCTTTGTAATAATAATGATTCTATTCATGTCTTTCAGGTCGACAGTGGTGTCCAAACGGTTCCATGGATTCGCGTGAAATTCCACAGTGTAAAGATAGGAATCATTTACTTTATGTTGTGTCATTCCGTAAAAGCTATTATGGGTCCCCATATGGCCGAGCCTCCAAGGGATGAGATAACA
Organism: Picea engelmannii; assembly: GCA_009831015.1. Taxonomy (NCBI): domain Eukaryota; kingdom Viridiplantae; phylum Streptophyta; class Pinopsida; order Pinales; family Pinaceae; genus Picea; species Picea engelmannii. The sequence continues at coordinate 108,753 of ML799980.1, read as the reverse complement.
GCTATAGTCCACAGCTGCCCCATCTAGATCTTTCATGGAATCTTTGGTAACCGGTAGATGCCAGTATTTTCTAACCGGTAGATGCCAGTATTTGCTAACCGGTAACCCATTGTAAAATGTATAAATAAGACTCTTCCCCACTCATTTTAGGCATCAGGAATTGGGAGAGTAATTTCTGTCTGAGTCTGAGTCGAGCAGTGTGTATCCTCTTTGCTTCACTCGCCTTCGGGATCTTGTGATAGTAAATGAAAAGCACTAATCTCAAGTGTAAATAAGGTCCTTGCGCTCTGAATTAGATTAGACAGTTGTCTATCTAATTCCTGAAATTTTGTACTCTGTGACCTTCCTAGCTTTAAAACAGGTTTCCCTAATTGGTTCTGGGAAACTGTGACTTCTTTAGGCATAGGAGGTTGTATTTGACTAGAAATAGGAATATATTATGTAGACCATTTGTCTATTTCAGTTAGTTGACAAAAACCTAATGTTAAGGGAGATACGTTTCCAGGGCCAACCACCACGCTTTCAGAAGTAGCGCGTTTAAGGAGTTTGGGATTAAGAGCAGGCATGGTTGTGGAAACAAAACGCAAGTAGATAGAAGAATGTAATTGCGCAATCTTCGATCCTTCAGCCATGTTAAAACCAACAAACCGGATATAGGCTTGTAAGAGAGAGTTAATATAGGGATCGCAGAGTGACACTTGGTAACGTGGTAAAGCAGAGGACCAAACTGGGCCATTATGTAGAGGGGCTTGGAAGCCAGAGATTAAAGCATCTTGGAAATTATTATGATGAGAGTCTATAATACAGGTAAGGACAGAGGTATCCAAACCGGGACGAACCAAAGGATTGGTTCCAAACTGGGTTAACCCAATATGGATATATTCATAACCATGTTTTAATCCCCAATCAATATCTTCCTGTTGAATCAAAGGGATTTGGTAAACAGTCTGTCCAAGGGAAATAGGAATATTGACAGAACAATAACAGATAAGAGTAGAAGCACGTAATTGGAAGATAGGTATATCATATATATCAGAAGCAAGAATTTCAGGCATTTTCCAATTCGGATCAGGTTCATACTCCTGAACTACTAGACACTCATTATATAAAGGTTTATTACTTGACTGACTTAATAACTTCGTATACCACTTAGAAGGTTTATACTGGGCAAGGGCATACAGATCATGGGATGATGAATTCTTTTGAGAAGCCATTAATGAATTACTGCAACTCCTGACAAGATCCTTTAATTATTGCAGGTAAGCAAAAGATAAAAAGGAAAGATTCAGACTTACAACTTGGGAAAAGGACTACTGCAGTGAACACGCCAATCTATGGCTTCAAATGCTGACTTACAACGTCCTACAACAACGGCTGGAGACCACTTTGTAAATAAATCACCTCTTTTTATCTGAACTTTGCACGTCTCGCAATCAGATCTTTCAGGTACAAGGCTCACTCATAATGAAACACTCATAAAACTCATTTAATATTAATCTGTGGCACTTTTTATACAATAAAATATGCAAGAGGCATATATTACAGACTTAAGATATAACTACATAGAAAAGCAGGGCTTTTAGTCCTATGTCTCCGAAGATACAGAGATTGGACAAGCTCTTGGCCGACTGCTCAGGCAGAAACTATCTTGACACAACAACACTTATGGCTCTGATACCAATTTTCAGAGTAACACACTTTCAGAGCGCAAGGACCTTATTTACACTTGAGATCAGGGTTTTTCATTTACTATCACAAGATCCCGAAGGCGAGTGAAGCAAAGAGGATACACACTGCTCGACTTAGACTCAGACTCAGACTCTAATTACTCTCCCAATTCCTGATGTCTAAAATGAGTGGGGAAGAGTCTTATTTATACATTTTACAATGGGTTACCGGTTAGCAAATAATGGCATCTACCGGTTACCAAAGATTCCATGAAAGATCTAGATGGGGCAGCTGTGGACTATAGTTGTTATCTCATCCCTTGGAGGCTCGGCCATATGGGGACCCATCATAGCTTTTATGGAATGACACAACATAAAGTAAATGATTCCTATCTTTACACTGTGGAATTTCACGTGAATCCACGGAACCGTCGGGACACCACTGTCGGCCCGAAAGACATGAATAGAATCATTATTATTACAAAGAGGACACTATGGCCCATCATGCTTCCATAACATTATTGATATTATGCTCAGCTATAGAGTCAAAAGAAAATTCACTATTGCTAGTATCGTCCATCTCTTCATGACTACTTGGTGGAGAACTGTGATCATTCGAAAAAGGTGGCAATCCTGCAAAGCATCTGTAGAAAGGTGATCCTTGCAAGGCAGGAATCAATTCATCCTCTGGTACACAAATTTCTCCAAAATAATCACTATGAACTTTATATCCGCGATATCTATCTGAGTTATCAGATTTCAGTGTACTTCCTCTGAAAGACAAATTGAAGGAGAACCAGGCTTCATAATGGGCTGCTTCTTCTACCTCTGCCATGAACCATTGCTTGAATGCTTCTTTGCTTGTGTTTTGAAAGAACTCAGCATCTCTCGAACAATATTGCCAAAATAAATAGAATAACCATCCTGACCAGAAGTAATAATATTGTTTGAATCATGAGCATTCAAACGTTATCCAACAACTTCCATCATACTTCATTTGAAGCATAATTTTACAGTAGTCAGTATATGACAGATCAGGAGAGTATATGCTGATATAAACTTGTCCTTGAAATGGACCTCCAGTCATGATACCTCTAAACAAATTCCTACTATCTCTAAAATATCTGTTAAATGTTTCTAGATGATTATACATTTGTATCCATTGTTCCAGGATATTGATACAAGTTGGACTTGACTTTATACAACAAGATAGACACTCAAAACAATAACAATATGTACATTCTGCACAGACCAAGATCCATTTGAATCCTGGTGGAGGGTTATCTCTAGGATTCAAGGAGGATGAGTCCATTTAATTGTTTTGTCCTTCTCTTTATGTGGTGCAGCTTCCCTTGTTAATAAGTCTGCAATGCAATTATCTTTGCCAGGTTTATATTCAATGTCAAAATCATATCCATCTAGCCATAGACTCCATCGCAGAACTCTGTTATTTCCCTGTTCAAGCAACCTGTGATTAAAGAGCATACCCTTCATATGTTTTAAATCTGTTCTAACAATAAAATGAACAGGTTTAAGAAATATCCTGAATTTCTTGATGCCATTCTTGACAGCAAGAATTTCCTTGTGTGATGAAGGATATCGAGATTCACAATCTGTAAAGCATCCAGAAGTATATATGCATACTTCTTCCAGCTTAGGGCCATTATTTTGGAGTAGAACAACTACCCATGTGTCATTAGAGGCATCAGTCTCTAATATCAACGTAAGTGATAAATCTGGAAGATGAAGTTTGGTCAGATTCTGAATTTTCTGCTTGATAATCTGGACTACTTTTGTCATCTTATAATTCCAAAGAATAGATTTGCTTAACCTTTTCTGTAGTACTCGGACATCCTTGGCTTGATTTTCGTAGAACTGACGGATGTAATTTAAGCATCCGAGGAATCTCTGTAGTTGCTTGGTATCCAATATTTCATCTGGGAAGTCTTGTAATTTCTTGAGGACATGGTCCTGGAGTTCAACTTTGCCTTGAGAGAGAATCAAACCAAGATATTCAATCTTGCTTTGTGCCCAAAATAACTTGGATTTACTAAGCACTAGTCCATGCTTATATAATAAATCATATACAATCTATAGGTGTTGTACATGCGCTTTCATATTAAAGAACAAACCAATAAATCATCAATATATACAATTACAAATGTTAGATCCTTAAAAATGTCATCCATCCTTTTCTGGAATTCAGATGGAGCATTTTTCAATCCAAATGGCATAACCTTCCATTGATATTGTCCCTGTGGAACAACAAAAGCAGTTTTATATCTATATGTAGGGACGATACCTATCTGCCAGAATCCACTCTTTAGATCAAACTTACTAAAGACATTGCATTTCCCAATCTTAGAAAATAGTAGCTCTTTCGAGGACAATGGGAATCTGATAGGTAACAAGGCTTCATTTAAAGCTCTGTAATTAATGACCATTCTTGGTTTACCTCTTTTCTGCTCACTATGCTTATTCACATAAAAAGCAGGACATGCCCATGGACTTCTACTTTTTTCAGTCAATTTTCTCTGCATTAGTTTAGTTATGTCCTTTTGACAATATTCAAGTTCTGTAGGAGACATGTGATTTGCAGAAGCCTTTTGAGGTTTGGGAATATAGTCTTCTTTGTATGGTAGATTCACAAAATATTGCTCTCTTGTCCAAAAATCATCAGGATAATCAGAAGTACAATCTGATTCTATTTTCTCTTTGATTTCTTTTATGATTTCCATCCCATGCTTATTGACATGATTAACTATCTTTTGGATTCGAGCAAGTTGGCTAGCAGATTTTTCCAAATGGGAGGCAGATTCCTTTACTGCAATCC
>ML799980.1:46490-102521 GCA_009831015.1 Picea engelmannii | reverse complement strand
AGAATTCATATACTGCTGCCTTAACAAGTTCATCAACAGGTTTTTCATGTTCAAGTATTCTTAACTTGCTTCTAGGAGAAACTCTTTCCCACCAGATGTATAGGTTACCTTCAAAACCCCAAGTGATTCTTAGAGCGATATCACTCCAAGTAATCTTATCTTTATAAAGCATCTTTTGGGTTTTTGCCCATGTTTGCCATCGTTGGATAATATTTTCAATCTCTGTTTTAGACTTACAGTCAAAATTAGAGATTGGAGTATTCTCTATGTTTTTTGTAGATCTTCTGGGCTCACCATCTACATCCATAGGGGCTTTCTTATTTCCACTGTACTTAGCATTACACCATTTTTCCCAGGCTGACTGGCAAGAAGTACCAGATGATTCACCTGTGGAAGGCTTGTGTGCATCAGAAGACTCAGGTTTAGATTCTCCATCTAATCCTTTTATATGTACAAGAGAATCTGTATGGTTATACTATACAAGAGAGAGAGAAGTTAATTGTTTTTCTAGCTGGGCTTGCTGAGCTGTCTTAATTTCTTCTTGAAGTGCAGAAGCTTGACTTTTGACCAAATTAAGCTTGTCAACAGCAAGCTGTGAGATTTCAGCTATTCTGACCAAAGCAAGATTAGCAAGGGTAGAGGCTAATTGTTTTAAGGTTAGCTGTTTATAGTCAGAGGAATCAGTAAGGCCATATAAAGAGAAAGTGGCATCTTGTGGTCTATCTAGCAGCAAGGGAGAAGAAGGCTTTGACTCTTCTTTATATGAAGCTTTCATATTTACAACAACGTCTTCTATAATAGACAATTTTTCCAAGATAGACAGTTATATATATATATATATATATATATATATATATATATATATATATATATATATATATATATATATATATAATTTTATAATTTAGTGTTTAAATGGTTGATAATTGTTTCACAAGTTTTGGAGGTGATTGTAACCCTGCAATTTGGAGTTGTGTGAAAAAAACGCAAATAAGTCATATTTCGGTGAAAAATAGGTGCCTTGACTAAGAGTTTATACATAAAATATCTCAATTAAGAATTTAAACTACATATCTTGAGTGAGAGCTTGCTACTAAACTTTTCAACCAAGAGCTATTTTTCAATATTTATTTGATGTTTTTGAGAAATTAAATAAATTTTAGTTTCCTTTTAACCAAGAGATTGACTAATGTCTTAATCAAGATTCTTATATTATTACTAAAATTAAAAACAAAAATCACATATGAATGCTAGAAAACTTTTAATATACACATGCATTGAAAAACACAAATGCAAAAAATGATTAAAAATATCACGTCAACTTGTTTAAATATAGCGTAAAGAAAAAATTTAAGTTTATATTTTAACTAAACTTCTACATAGAAAAGTAGAAATTAACTTTTTACCTTTTATCTTTCTTATAAAACTAATCACTTATTTAAAAAAAAATTGAAGACTAAAAGTTTAATGCGAAAATTCTTCTTCCCTCTAGACAATTTTCTTTTGCAGTTGAGAGACCATCAAAACATACAATATTATCGACAATAAGAGGAGTCGTCATTGTCAATATGGTGATGAACAATGAGAGTGGAACACACTTTACATGTGAGAACATTGAACCAGGGAAATATATTTTCTATATGGAGAGAAACATGGAGAATTGTTTGACCCATTTGAGCATCCTACTATTGATTATATGTAGACCATAGGGAAGTATTCATAGGAATCCATTAATTATTATTCTTTACAAACCATTCACAAATCATCAAAACAACCCATCGATGATCTTGCATATCAAACCATTGGAGGGGATATTGTTAATTTTTTAACACCATGTTCTAAAATGTTAACCCATTTAATCTATTCCTATTGAATTTCAAGTTGATGTGTTTAAAATTTAAGACTAATTGTATTAATACGAAACTATACAAACTTGGTTTTAAAACATGGGGATGACATTTAACCAACAACACAACTTTGTTCTAGAAAGATCTTCACATTTAAATGATAGTTGAAATGATGTTCGTATTGATGAAAATATGTTTGACAATATTGATGCAACTAACATTCATGGTGATATGATTGTTTATCACATAGTGTGCCTACATGTTCTAAAGATATTTCAACCTTTTTTTTGAAAATAAATCAACAATAGCACAAACTCAAATATTTCATGGTTGTTGAAGCTAAACAAATTAATAGTTGCAAATGTAATTTTGGGTTTTCAATCTACAAGATGCATGAAGGTTACAAAAATTATATTAGAAAACATAGCTAGGGAATTTAACACATTTGAAAACGCACAAGCCTCTAATATCAATTTCGTTCGTAGAGAAATCACTTCAACACTTGTTGTTGGTTGTGTAGCATCGATACATCAAATGGTGAAATAAACATCTAAATTATTAAAAGTTTCCCAAAAAATCTTCAAAAGTGTGACAAATTCAGTGTTTGCTTAGACCAAAACAATGAAATTACTTGTTGGGTCATTGTTTGCAAGCAATACTATCGAGATAGACTTGTAGAAGGTCATTTCGAGAGAAGGTTATAGCATTTTGGGAATCAAACTCTCATGTTCCACCAATTGAGAAGTAGGTTGTACACCGATGAGTATCTTGAAGCATATATGAAATTCATGCAAAACATATATTGGAAGTCACTCAAGCGGAGTTGTTGTAAAATTTGAAGCAAAGTAATCATGGGGTTCAAATTACAATTAGCATATTCGACAAGTCAAAACCTTGGTATATTAGGCCAACCTTTATTCATGACACATGTTGTTGTTCTTACCATGTGGAATTTCAATTGTATTATGAGACATTCAAAGACTTATAAAATTAATTTCTAGGTGACCCACCTACTTCACATGTTGATGAATTTATTTCCCTCATATTATGCAATGGAAGCATTGGAGATGTTTTTTACCAAAAAAAGTGTTGCCAGAGGAAAAAATGTGATGATTGTGGTAATCTATCACTCTTTGATAGAAAATTTCCTATTGATATTTCCAACCTTGGATTGAAAAATAACATGGTGAAGTGGAAGAAATATAAACATGTGGTTTTAAATTGTAGATCCTCTTCAGGGGTGACCTCTAAAAAAAATCATATACTTGAAGATGCAATTACCACCACAAATTTCATGCAGAAGTTTAGAGATCAAGTATAGAAATATTTCTAGCACTCTCATAGGGATAGGTGATAGGATTTATTATTTAAAAAATCTTGTGAAGTATTTCCTAATGACATGATATTGTCAATGGTTGACTTCACAAAAAATTATGCATTCGCCGCATAGAGGGAGATACAAAGAAAATATTGTCATTTAAACCAAGCTACTATATTTGTGCACATTGCATAGAGACATGCACAAGAGAACATCAGTGATAGAGTTAGTTTTGTAGATACTTGTGATGCTATTATAGAGTATCATTTTTATATATCTGATGACCATGAACATGACACTTTTTTTGTTTAACATTGCTTTGATATAATTTATAATTATTTCAAAATTTATGGGATTGACTTCAAAGAGTATTGATTTTGGTCTAATGGATGTGATAGGTAGTTTAAATCAATGCGATGTTTTACTGGTTGAGTCAAATTCATAAAAAAATAGGAATAGTATTTGGATTTACTTGAAATATGACACATAAAGGGAGAGCATGATGGGGCATGTGCTTATATAAAATGAGCACTGAGAAGACACCAAAGACAATTTGTCTTCTTGGAATTGAAAGACAAATTTGTCCAATTGGAATTGTTAATTGTGTCTTATTGTGTAATACCAAGACAAATTTGTCGAATTGGAATTGTTAGTTGTGTAATACCAAGACAAACTTATCCAATTGGAATTGGAATTGTTAGTTGTCTTCTTGTGTAATACCAAGACAAATATGTCCAATTGGAATTGGAATTATTAGTTGTGTATTCTTTTTTAATACAAAGACAATTTTGTCCACTTGGAATTGGAATTGTTAGTTGTGTCTTCTTTTGTAATACCAAGACGAATTTGTGGTGGGGTGCTTGGAAGTAAAATTTTATCTTTAAACATAGGGAACTGAAATATTCGAAAAATAAATTCCCCAAGAAAAGATAAACCAATTGAAAAGGTAGAAGAAGAAAGAGAAAAGGAAAAATTACATATGTCAAAGCATATGGTTTCAGAAGAGGGAAATCCAATTTCTAGTAGAAAAAATGCCACTGTTGTTTCTCCTCCATCACCAAAAGCAAAGCACAGGAGTTCAGTAGAGACCAATCCATCCAGTATCTCATCAAGAGAGATTGTTGTGGATGACCAGATGATGGATGATTTTCTTGGACCTGATTATACAATGGATTAAATTAGAGAGGAAACTGGTGTACAACATTGTGGTAAATAAGGTCCTATGGTGCAACCTCTTGTTGGACAGTCAAATGTTCCAGAAACTAGTCAATCCCATGTCCACATTCCAGAAACTAGTCAATCCCATGTCCACTCTCCTCCCATATTTTATCTGTCAGTGATTGAAGGGGAAATAACTGCAACATTGTTAACTCCACAACAGGCAGGAAAAGGGTTCCAGAACAGGGGTTCATCGTCCCTACCTAGATTGAGCACTCTGTGGAGAAGAACTCCTAAATGCATTTAGGCTAATGAAAGTGGTCTAGACTCACTTGAAGGTGAGTTACCTAGCTGTAATATTTGTTATCATTCTTATAAAATTATTAAAGAATATTTTGAACCAAAATCCGATGTTGTTAAATGTCAATTATTTTTGTCTTTGTTAAAATCTAGAAGTTTGACTGCTATTAGGAGAATTTTAAGCATTAAAGCAGTCAAACATTTAGAAACAAATCATCATATTGTTAGAAACCTTGTAGATTCTTTTCGAATAATTGGTAATAAATCTCTTTCTAACGACCGTAATGCATCCCAACGTGTATTGTCATAATAAATTGGTATCAAGATCATAAGAAAACATCATTTTCAACAACAAACCTCTCATCTCATGAAATGCAATGTCAAAACCCTTAGAAATTATTCTCATAGATGGGATAGCCTCGACACATGTGGCCCAACATATTTGTGGGCCATCACTTGTAGGCTACCTAATTTTGACATTAGGTTAATTGGAGTAGTTAAGGAACTAGTACATAATTTTTGGCATGAGAACACTAGGCCTTCTTCCAACCAAAAATATGTACTAAAATTGAGAATGGGATATAGGGACTGTGAACCCTATATTAAACACTTTATTGACATTACACATACACAATTATTTGACATATTCAATATAGTACATAGTGCACTTAACTTGGGCCAAAGATATTTCCATAAATCCAAGCCTTGGTGTGTTTGAATAAACAAAATTTGCAACACATGTTGTTGTAGATATCACATTGAGTATGGTTATTATTATGACACACACACACACACACACACACACACACACATATATATTGTGTTTTTCATAACACCCTTTTGTAGGAATGCTTAGTTATATTGTCATCGTTGTCATCTCGAGACTTTATTCACAACATCTTCTGTACAAGGCCAGAAGTTGTACATTTTATTAAAAATATTTCTTAGATGGGACACGCCCCAGGTGCGGTGGAATGAAATTAATGATCAAGTGCATCCATGTAAGATATGAGTATGAATTAGGGAGGAAGGAGGTTTCCTTGCAAAGCTTTAAATATGTCAGATATGATATTGATGGAGGACATGAAACAAAAAATATAAAATTGGTTTGGTAAGCTCCTGCAAGTCTAATTGGCCAAGGCCCATGAGACCATGCTACCCACAATCGCTCGACATAGTGTTCTTGAAAATAAACCTCTTGTTCATAAATTTCACTATGCCTCATTGAGAAAAACCCTAGTGCTGAAGATCCTCTAACAAATATTTTTCCAGTCAATGGGATGACATCGGAGGGGCTCCACTAGCTGAAAACTAGTGCTCCAGATCCAATGCAACCAAGGGTTTGTCCATATGATTCCCAGTTTTAGTTTTATCGCGATTTGAAACTCACCTCCTCAAGCCATTCATGGACATGTCGAAAATTTGGTCCAGGGGCATAACATCCAAATTGAGTAGCATAACAAAGTTTCATAAGCTCCCCCAAGTTTGTTTGGCCAAGGCCCACGTGACCATGCTACCCACAATTACCTGACACAATATTATTGAAGATTGGCTTCTTGTTCATAAATTGCACTATGCCTCATTGAGCAAAACTCTAGTTCCAAATATCCTCTAACAAATGGTTTTCTGGTCAACGGAATGATAGTGGAGGGGCCCCACTAGATGAAACCTAATGTTCTGAATCAAGTGTAATCGATGGTTCATCCATATGAGTCCCGATTTGAGTTTTATCGCTAGTTTTAATTCACCTCAAGCCATTTTGGGACATATTGGTATGGAAATGCAAGGAAAGGCAAGACATGACAAGGCAAAGCAAAGATAGACATGGCAAGGCAAGGAAAGGTTTAGCTCTAGGTCTAGGTAAATGATATTAATATGTTTCACAACTATGAAGATACCTTATATATATGAATAAAGAGAGATTATGTTATGAAATTGAAATTCTCATGCAAGTAGTTTTATCCAAGACAGATGCAATAACAAGTTGTCGAATTACATGCTTGATGAATCCTTTGATTGTAATTTGCACATATTAAAAATTTTCATTTAGTACAAGCATTATTTTTTTAGGCAAGAAAAAATGTATGATACATGAATTCCATGGATTTTTTATTAAATTAACTTGAGAAAAATTATTTCAAACGAAGAAAATAAATAATTTTTTACAAAAAATTAGTTTTGTGAATATCATAATGAAAGTACCTTTTCAATGAATTGTGGTTAGCCAAGGGAAGGCATGGCAAGGAAATGCAAGGAATGACATGGCAAGGAAATGCAAGGCATGACATGACATGACAATGAAAGAAATGACATGGTAAGGCAAGGCATGGCATGGCAAGGTATGCAAGGCAAGACATTGCAAGGCATGAAATGGAAAGGAAAGGCAAGGCAAGGCATGATGTAATGATCCCAAGCCATTATGCAAGGATCATCACTGTTTTGGTGTCTTTTTTAAACTTTTTCTGACTCAGGTATTTCGTCAAACACTTTGTTGATCTACTTTTTAGATGTGTTTATATGTGTGTATGCAGCAAATAACAGAAAGAGATAACCATGGAACATACCTCAACCATATGCAATAAGATAGACAAGCCAAAACATCTCAATTCTTCTTTATTCATAAAATAGAGAAACCTGCTACAATGAAGATGTCGATCTAGAATGCTCAACAGATGGCCAAGAAGATAAACAATAGATAAGAGCTGCTATAAAATGCTCCCGCTAATACAAAATATGCCTCCAAAGGCTAAATAAGAAATGAAGATCAATACAAGCAGATCTGAATGCAAAACTCTCCAGCTAAAGAATGCCACGCTCCAATAGAAGGCTGAAACCTTCAATAACTTGGCCCTGCTGCCAAAAGTGTCCAATCACCCTAAGAAATATGCCAACTGATAGATTGGGTGATGGTAAGAACAACCCAGGTGCCCGAATCTCCAAGATCCCTCTCAATCTCTGTAGATCTGAAATCCCCCACTAAATGGTGTGCCCCACTGGATGACTGAAGCCCTAGATAATTCGACCCTGCTGAAGGAGGCTTCCAAATGCTCTGAAACTCTCCAGAAATATAGATTGGGACATTGAAAGTCACTAGGTGAAGTCTCAGGGTCAGATATAAAGTGTAACCCCTCCAAACGGACTAGATCTGGATCTCAAAAATGCCCTCCTTCTCTTCAATTTGCCCCACTGCTCAAGAAATAATTTGAGCCATAAAACTATCTTAGAAAGCACTAGATCTGATGTTCAAGGCCCTGTAATGAAAACCTAAGTGATAGAATCCTCAACGGCCTTGCCAATCTCCTACAATGAATCTCTCTCCAAGGATGGTGCACCCCCTTGCTGGAAACCCCCAATGGTGCACCCTCCTCCTCTTCCTGTGCCTGTGGTTGTGTAGAACCTCCTGCACTGATGTAGATCTGAATAGAATGGTGTGGGAGAGTATTGCATCTCCGAGACCAAGCTTGGGACAATCTAGGTGGAATCTTTCACCACCGAATCGTCCTCTAGGGTTTGTTAAGTCAAAACCCTCAAAACCCCCAATGTTGGGCTCACTAGCTAGAAGACAGAAATCAAAAGATAAACATACATGAATGAATGAGAAGAGGCCCTTGCCTTTCCTTTATACTTTTTGGCTCACCTTGTCCCTCCAAAGTGGCTTTCATTTTATTAATATTTAATTAATTAATTAAATCACTTTAATTAATTAATTAACCTTTTTACCTTTGAAAAGCTCCTTATCTCTCCTTGTGGCTTCCCTGGCCACTGAAAGTCACTTCTAGCCATCCCATCCTGTAGTGTTGCTCCTCCTGATTCCAATGAGCTATTACACTAAGAGGTTCCTCCAAGTAATGTGCCCAAAATGACCTCTTTAGTGAATTCCATTGACTTATAGCTCAAAATAGTCAAAATCATGGAAATTGTCGGAATGCAACGAAACCAAAGCCAACTTGTGTGGAATGGCTCATAATGATGGAATATGATCGTCAATGCAAGCTGGACCCCACAATGCCTCTCAAATACCCCTGTACTCACTCTAGCACCCATCTGGCTACTATGGTCATCATAAATCTCTGCCCTGTGATGATGTCCCAAAGTGGGGACATTACACATGACAAGACAAGGCATTGCATGACATGAAATGGAAAGGAAAGGAAAGGTAAGGCATGGCATGGAAAGGCAAGGCATGGCATGGCAAGGCATGTCATAGAATGGAAAGAAAAGAAATGACATGGAAAGGCAAGGCATGGCATGGCAATGCAAGGAAAGGCATGGCATGACATGGATAAATAAAGCCTTGAAGTGCCATGCCATGCCTTTCCTTGACATTCCATAACAATTCAAGGCATGGCATGGTATGGAAAGGAAAGGCATACCATACCATGCCATGGCAAGGAAATGCATGGCATGGAAAGGCAAGGCAAGGAAATGCATGGCATGGCAAGGCAAGGAAAGGTGTGGCTTGGAAAGGAAAGGCGTGTTTTGGAAAGGCAAGGCATGGCATGGTACTTCAAGGCATTATTGATCCATGCCATGTGATTCCTTTCCATTACATGCCATGCCATGCCTTTCCTTGCCTTACCACACCATGCCATGCCATTCCTTTCCTTTCCTTTCCATGGCATGATATGGCAAGGAAAGGCAAGTGGAGGCAAGGCAAGTCATGGAATGGAAATGCAAAGCATGGAATGGCATGGCATGTAAATTCAAGGCATGGCATGGCATGGCAAGGAAAGGCATGGCATGGCATGGCATGATAAGGCAAGGCAATGTAAGGCATGGCATGGAAAGGCAAGGAAAGGCAATGCAATACATATCATGCATTGCCTTTCCATTTCATACATTTCCTTTCCATGTTATGACTTTCCTTTCCTTTCCATGCCATGGAAAGGCAAGGCATGGTATGGCAAGGAAATGCATAACATACCATACCATGGTATGTATTTCCTTTCCTTCACTTGCCTTTCCTTTCCATCCCATTCCTTTCCATGGCATGGAAAGGAAATGGAAGGCAAGGCATGTCTTGACATGGAAAGTAAATGCATGACAAGTCAAGGCATGGCATGGTAAGACAAGTCAAGACAAGGCATGGCATGACATGGCAAGGAAAGACAAGGCAAGGCATGTCATGGGAAGGAAAGACAATGCAAGGCATGACATTGCAAGGTATGCAAAGGCAAGGCAAGGCATGGCATGACATGGAAAGGCAAGGCAAGGCATGACATGGTATGTTATGGCAAGGCAAGGAAAGTGAAGGCAAGGAAAGTCATGGCATGGAAAGGCAAGGATGGAACATAAAACTATTTAGTGACATCCCTTTCTATGTAAATCCTATTAATTATGATAATCCGTGTTTCAAAACTATGAAGATACCTTAGATACGTGTTTCAAGTTTTGTGGATGATTTTATGGTTATGAATTCATGGATGATCATTGATTTACCTAGTAAATGCTCTTTCTAAATCATTGATGGTTATTTCTTGAATGTATTAAATAAATGTTTTATCAAAGTGGTGATATTGCATGTTGTCTTGTATTCTTATTGGATTAATCTTGTCTTGAAACCCTCAATTTCATGGTTAGAATAGGACTTACCCTCAATTTCTATCCTTGTTAGCTTGATGTATAGGGTTTAATTGTCATCTTTCACCCTTAGAATACACCTTGACACCTTTTATCACATTTCTTTCATAATTTTCATCCCTTTAGGGCTGGATGTCTTGAATATTCTAGGGCTATTATGTTCCATATTCCATTTCAACAAGATTTTTTTTTCTCTAAACCCTAGTTTAGGCTTGCACTTTCAACCCCCTTCCATTACATGATTACTTGTTTTAAAGTCTGTTATATTTTTCCTATTGTAACTTTTCATATTGTTGAAGTTAAACATCTTAATCACAATTTTTATAATAATTATAGTTTCCTTGTTGATTTGTGGTGTTTGGGAATTCCCATTGACTTGTTTGAACTGATTTAATATCATTTATTGCCTTGGAAATGACATGGAAATAACATGCCATGGCATCGCTTGACAAGGCATAGCAATGGCATGGCAATGGCATGACTTTGCAATGCATGGCTATGCCATGGAATGGCATGGTAATGGCATGGAAAGGCAAGGAATGCAATGGAATGTCATGGAAAGGCATGTAATGGAGTTTCATGGAAAGGCAAGGAATGCAATGACATGGCTTGGAAAGGCATGGCATGGAAAGGCAAGGTATGTCATGACATGAAGGCATGGCATGTAAAGGAAAGGCATGCAATGGCATGTCATGAAATGACTTGGGAAGGCATGGCATGGCATGGAAATGCAAGGCATTTCATGGCAGACGAGGCATGGCATGGCATGGAAAGGCAAGACAAGACAAGGCATGGCAAGGCATGACATGACAAGGAAAGACATGGAATGGAAAGGCATGGCATGGCATGTCATGGCAATGCAAGGCATGGCATGGAATGACAAGGCAAGGCATGCAATGCTATGTCATGTAAAGGCAAGGCATGCCATGGAATGGCTTGGTAAGGCATGGCATGACATGGCGTGTCATGGAAAGGAAAGGAAATACAAGGCATTCCATGGCATGGCAAGGCATGGCATGACAATTCAAGGCATTGCATGGCATAGCATGACAAGGCATGGCATGGAAAGGCAAGGCATGCAGTGGCATGTCAAGGAAAGGCAGGGCAATACATGCCATGGCAGGGCTTGGAAAGGCATGGCATGGCATGCCATGCCATTGAAGGCATGTCATGGCATGGAAAGGCAAGGCATGAAATGGCTAGGCAAGGCATGGCATGGAAAGGAAAGGCATGGCATGGCTTGGCAAGGAAAGGCAAGGCATGGCATGGCGAGTAAAGGCATGACACGGCTTGGCCAAGCATGCAAACTTTCTCACCTAGACTTAAAATGTCATAAACTTCATTGGATGGAAATGAACTTTGTGATATAAAGTTAAGTCATATGTCCCTACAAAAAAAATTTATATTTCTTGGAATGAGAAAGGTTTCTTTTTTTGTTAATCTTGTTTCATTGCAATCCACATTTTGATTTGACTTTTTCCTTGCATAGTGTTATCGAAAGTTATATTTAGTGTTGTATAGGTTAAAATGGGAAGATACATGACAAGACATGCAAGGATGGATTAGTCTATTTTAGATCATAGTGGTGTTCTTGGGATTTGTAAATGTAACAACCTATATTTTGGCCTTAGAAGGTTAGAACTTTGATTTTTACTTATATTAGTGATTTATTGTTGGGTATTTGTTGAGTTTAGTTAGAATGATTTAGACATTTCATATGTATACATTTGGACCTATTTATGTGTTGTGGGATATTATTTTTATTGCTATATGTTTATGATGATCATAGTGATGTGATTTGTTTAAACATGCAAATTGAAATTAAGAACTTTGGAGATTCATGCACTACCCATATGTGCGGTATTTCTTGCCTTTAGTATGATTGTCAACACCATTTAGGTAAGTCACATTTGTTTCCTCAAAATTTCTTTAGTGTATACTACTAATTAAATGTTTCGTTAAATTTTACTAGTTTTGGGGTCTTTAAGTCAAGCAAACAATACTATATATAGAAAATTAATATATTTATGGCTTATGAACTTGATTTTATTTTTCATTTAAAAAAAATCCTTTTTTAAAAGATCAATAATTGCCAGTGCCAACGTTAAAGTTTGAAAATTAATATAGTTATGATTCATGGACTTGAGCTTATAAGTTTGTTCGCTTACAAGTTTTCAATATTTATTTTAATAAGTTAATATATATACATATATGATGATGATGATTTAGTAATTTTGAGGCATCCTCTTTTGTATATGATAAATGCCTTGAAAGTAGTACTTTAAGGTGGACTCAAGTGTCATCCATCAACTTTGAGTGCTTCGGTGCCTTGTCCATCGACCATCTGCATCCAAAAAGTGCACCCAAGTGTGTCCAATGCATTGGAAATTATTTTAACTTTACCAATGTTGAAGAAAATGCATGCCCTACCCACAAATTTAGGTAACGAGAACCATTCATTGCTTATGGATTTAGCACTTGGGCCAGATCATGTTATAAGAATATGCATAAGAGAAGATAAAGTACATGATATCCTCTATTCTTTCCATGATGAACCATGTGGATGAAACTACCAGTGTGTATTGATTACTTAAATAAGTGAGATAAAGTGAAAGGGATGAAGGATTCTATAGAGAAAAGAGTGTCTGAATTCCTACAAGAAAGCATATTATCAATATTTGGATACCCTAGAGAGATAGTCACAGATCAATGAGCTCAAGTTAAATCAAGTCTCATTTAGCAAATTATGCAACAACATCATATCCGCCACAAAAAATCAACACTCTATCATCCATAGGAAAATGGAAAATTTGAAGTCACTAACAAATAATTAGAAATTATCCTTAACAATATAGTAAGAATGAACAAGAAGGATTGGTCAAGAAAACTCATAGAAGTAGTATGTGCATACAATATCACATGGAAGACTATCACAAGGTTTACACCCTATGAACTAGTCTATGGTAAGAAGGAAATACTACCTATTGATTTTGAATACCTTACTTTGAGAACAACATATGAAATATACATAGATATCTCATCAACACAAAAAGTGATACTAAATCAACTGAATTTCATAGATGAACACATGATGCAAGCACTCTTCAACACTAAAGTAGTACAACTACAAAGGAAAGTTTGGCATGACAAGAGCATCAAGCATGGTAAATTCAAGGAAGGATATTGGTCCTTATTGTTTGATTCAAGATTCAAGGACTTTAAGGGAAGATTGATGATCAAGTGGTTAGGGCCATATATAACTAAGAAGTGTCATGACAATAGTTTAGTTCAAATCATGACCATAAATGAAGAAGGCATTCCCTTGTAAGTGAATGGATTTAGGATCAATATATACAATAATCCTTTGACAAGGGAGSATTTTACAAACATGGTTAAAGAAAAACATTTGGATGTGATTGATAACAAAAATACTCTCCGTCCATCCAAATAATAAGGAGTGATATARTAAYAGATAAAAAGATAATAAAAAAAATAGAAAATAAAAAATATAATTAAAAAATTGAATAAAATACTTAGATSAAAACCTCACTGAGGTGTCTAGGATAGGTCTATGATTGAAAACCTCCATGGAGGCAGTCTCATACCTRATAAATAAAATATTCCTCATCATGAAAACCTCTCAAGGCATGATGAGGCAAGGCACTGGTGAAAACCAACAATGACAACCTTGTCTTGAAGAAAAAAGAAAAAAAAACAGAGAAAAATTGAATTATATAATGATATTTCTATTTTGCAGGCACTAAGGCACCTCACCTCAACAAGGAATCTGCACAAAAATAAAAATAYTAGAACAATCAACAACAATAAGTGCTTACAAGAATTTRAAATCACCTACAACAATAAAAGTGGAGTAAGAAATTCATAAAATTTTCTTTATATTCAATCRCCATTTCTATACTTTCACTTTCCATACTATCATACATTAGGAAAAATTAAACAATATTTGTYCCCCTCCATTGAATTCCATTTTTCTTTTTCCCGAAATTCATTTTGCAAAAATATTTCCTTATTCCTAAGTAAAAGAATACAACTACATGAAAGCTACATAATGACCTACAAGAAAACGAAATATTTCTATATGAACATCTTCACAACAATAAAAGTTAGTATCAAGTTTTTCTCAGCATAATAAGTTTACTACAACTACATGAGCATTATCTCAATCTCTCCAAAAGAAAAAAAAAATCTATCTTATTAATTATTTGCAAGACATCCTACAGGATCCCCTACTTCCCACAGGAAAATTACAGTAATGAGTAAAAGCTACAACACGATATTTTATTCAAATCAAATACTTTCTACAATGACAATAACTATTAAAATCCTATTGCAACAATGAAAAGTTGAAGATTTATCAGTTTCTCCATCCTATAGGAAACTTTGATCCTATAGGTTGACTCAAGCAGCCTGCAAAGCACTTCATATCAACATGCAATCTACAAAACACAATTATAAACAAGCTAAAACAAATAAAAATAGATCCTAAAGATGTTCTACAAATCCCCACTCTACTTTTTTAACATCTTGCAAAATAACCAAATCCATATGTATTATGCATGGTCAAATATTTAAAGTAATAAAAGGGTGTCATGAATGAGGTGGTCCGCATACATCATGTTTGGGGGGATATAATTCGTGACAAATAAATGACACATCAAGTTGAGTTGGAAAATCATTCAAAGTAAACTCAAGATTATGACAACAATGAGTAATGAGTATACAACTATCATTTTGAAAACGACTTGATAGACCCAGGAATTTCACTCATAAATAAGAGTGATAAACACTTGTTACCATCCTTGAGCTCAACTAAAGCACAAGAATTCTTCAGAAATTCAATGGGATAAGAAGCAAAGCCAACGAGAAGGGATTCGAATCAGGCAAAGCACATGGAAAGAACTCCAGGGTTTCTAGAGTAAAGGTAGCATAATCAACCTATTCAAGTTTTTTTCTTACAAGTAAATCCTCATGGACATTTTTTTTGCCAATAAAATTCCTTATAACTTTAAAAATGTCAGCCTAGCTTGTTGATATTACATGGTCAAATTGCTTGTTGAATTTTCATGGTTAAATTCATGGGTATTGGCCACCTAGTCATATAGAATTAACTCAACAGAACCCTATCTCTCTCTTGACCCTATTAAGGAATCTATGTTGTATAAAATACCCTATTCATGTTGTCTAAAAAATCCCTATGTTTACAATCACCTCATTTCTTATATAAGCCTCCTTGAAGAGCAGATCCTCCCCAAGTCATCATAAAAAAATATTGTACCCTACCTTCTACAAGAATATTTTAGAGTTTTTTTCAGAGATTTTTCTTTCTCCTATATAATCCCACTTGTGCATCATAATATTTTTCCTATACCATTAGTTTTTCAAACACTAAAAAAACTATCATATTACCTGATCAACAAGATTTTGGATTTGAAAAAGTAGATTGGGTGATTGTCTTAGAACACCATGGGAGCTGGGTTCAATAGGAGGGAACCTACCAAGCCTTCCAAAATCTATGAAAACTCATTGAGATTTTTCAAAGGAGCCATTGGATGGGTTATTTTGAAATGTTGAGAGGGTTTGATGATGAGATCTCTTTAGATTTTGCATTATATTTTCAAAATATTAAATATCAGGAATACAACACTACAATGGGAGGTTTGGAAATCATAATGGATGAAGCTTCCATCAACATAGTGTCTATATTGCCAATGTGCCTCCCATGGGACAAATAATAAATATAGGAGGACACCAGTGCCAAGAAATTGTTCTTCCATAAAAATGGCAAACCCAAGAAGACAAGAAGGGGATAAAGAGGGAAATCCTTTCTCACCCTTGGTCATAAGTGGCCTACCATATCATCAAGTATATTACTCATGAAGGGATAATGAGTGTGGTATATTCCTACCACTTCAATATCCTTCATAAACCGGGACATTGTTACAATCAAGAGCCAACAAAAATTATCATCCTCTCCTACTTCCTCCTTCAATCCTTGAAGGAAATGAGTTCCAAGGTTAAGAGAGGAAAGAATCAAATTTTGGCTCACCATGGGCTCATCAAATTAATAGTATCATATGCCCTGATAAATATGAAACATAGAATCCTTTGGGTAGAATTTGTGGATATGGACAAACAAGATTTTCTAGAAATATAGGCATAGATTATGCAGCAGAGTCAAAAAAAGGAAGGGGAAGAAAAAGTTGGGAAATCTAAGAAAGTAAGTAGGATACGATATTCTAGGAAGCAAGGAAAGAAAAAATTGAAGGCAGAAAAAGAATATGAAGAGGTGGATGATACTCTAGAAGAACTAAGGACACCATCCATTAGCCTTCTAAAAATTATAGGTATTGATCATATTCAACCAAGAAGAAGAATATCCTACAGGATAAAGAAAATCCAAAAGTAAGGGAGTCCAAAACTGATTACCCCTCTCTACTCTAGTTAAAACTGAAGACCTTAAATATTCACGTAATCCAGAATAACTACAAAAAACAAATGGAAAATCACCCCAAAAAGATACAACACCTCAAGGACAAAGACCATTTCCAATAGAAGGAACGTCTAAGGGAAAACACCAGCAGAGCAACTCCTCTATGATACTTTGCTAGAGTTGGAAAAGACTAAAGTTGAAGCTATCAAATAGAAAAGGATGGTAGAGGGAAACAATGGGAAGAAAAATAAGATTATCCTGGGGAATTAGAAAAACAACTTCAAAATCATGGGAAAATTTTCAAATAATGACAATGCAAAAGGTAGAGTACAACCAAAAGCTTAAGATATAAAATCAGAAGTTGAAAAAGAGGTTGGATGAAGCTAAGAATTTATTGACTACTAAAAATGAAAAGATAGAAATAATGGAAGCATCACTAGAAACCATGGATAAAGTATCTTTAGAACTGTTGGATTGTAGACAATCAACCGGGGTGTATTCCTTGTTCCTCAAGGAACAATGGCATAAGCACCAGATTTCAATTCTATCTCAACAGGTAAAATTTCACATAGAGAAACCCAAGGACTTCCTAAATACTTATCAGAGCTACAACATAGAAGAAAAAGACAAAATGTGTGAATTTTATTTGCACGACATGGTACTACCTCACCCCTATAAATGGAATCTAAATCCATATGTAGGGGATGTCCAAATCATGGCCTTTGCATCATGGTTAAGTCATGAATAACTCGGGGTGAAAGAATTAAAAAGGTACAAGGAGGAGGAACTTCACAACCCACTCTAGATCAAGGTTGAAGAAACAAAACCATGAGAAGTCATAGCTAGTCACAACATCCTTTCCTCAGACAAGGATGTAGCTCCAATTTTGGAAACAAAATAGGTAGAGTCAATGGCACATCTGAAAGACACCTTGAGGCTCTTGGGAGAGGAAGTAGTAGAATATTTCCATAGGAGATGGCACTCGTTTCCTCATAATATATAGGTAAGAGGACCTCATTCCTCAAATGATTTACAAGTTTCATTTCTCAAAACCCTTTGGTATAAAGAAACAATGAGAAATTTTAAGACCAAGTGGATTGGGTTAAAGATGAATCCCCCTCTCCTCCTTCCAATTGCACCAATATCTGATATAAATAGAGATAAGGAAGAGGAAGAGTGAGAAGAAACATCGAAAACAAATGCATATTATGAAAAGCAAGTTATTACTATATACATAGCATGGTACATTAGACAAAGACATAGTGAGCAACAACAAAACATTGGAGAGGGACACAATGAGCTGCAGTAGCAGTAGTAATTACAAGAAGGTGAAATTTTGTTGTACAAGGGTGTGAAAGATTTTCAGTTGGGGGGTATGATGGGCCCCAATATTGCATATCTAATGGACCCATCATAGACACAATTTTGACCATAATGCACCTAAAAACCTACTTTAATTTACCATGTTTAATAGTAATTGTGGATATTTTGCAAGTTTTCTAAATGAATAGTTTTGAGGATGGGATTTAATGAGTAATGGTAATATTTTTGTTTAATATCCATGATGAAGTGTATTTTTAGCACAAATTAAGCAAATCGAGTTATCTACTAGAAGAGGAATATCCTAGCACAAGGAGAGAATCAAGGACCTTGTCCCTACCTACCTCCAAATGCGTTGCCACTATATTTATGACAACTATCTCCAAGATTAAACTGGAAATATCTTAAGGATAACCAAGATATGGAAGGAGGATGTGTTTCCCCATATTATATACTTAATTCAAGGACAAAGGTTGAGTTCTAGTTGCATAAATAAACTCCCAAGAGGAAGAACAAAAGGAGGAAAAATAAAGATATGAATACTACATTCTAGTATTTTTTTGAGAAGCTTTTTGAATACTTGGAGATTTTCTCCTTGATGTAATAGTTGTTATTGGTTAATAAAGATGTTTTTGTTTCCATCTCATTGGATTTTTCATAGGTTCCTTATGTTTCTTGGGTAGGGCCCACTCAAGAGGTCTCAAGGACCCTTTTTGTATTCTTTCTTTTTCATGTTATTGTGTTGCATTTCATTTTCTTAATATTTCTTAGAGAATTAGATAGCTATGCACATCATTTCCTAAATATAATTTTGCATCTATACTTTAGTTGTTAGTAACTTGCAATTTTCAACCGTTTCATGTAGAAGTGATTGCAAGTCCATTGGAGTCCTCGAGATCATCTTTTCAGGGACATAAATCTCATCTACACCTTATTGCATCATGATTTGGATTTGTCAATAGTTTAGAAGAAGTTGAAAAGATTTGTAGACCTCTTCTCACCATCTTGTATAAGTTACTGTAGGACTCTTGCATTTCATACACATTTTTTATGAGGTTAACATTTGTTAATAAGATAACAATAGGTTATGCTATTGAATCAAGGGTTAGACACAATTAGATTCATTTATTTTCATGAAATTAGATTCATTTCCTTTGATGCAACAAATTAATTTTCTCTCTTTCAATTAGGTTAGTTCCCTTTTCAAATCAGTGTGTTTTCAATTATGCTATTATATTAATCTTTCTTTTCTGAAGATAGATTAGTTTCTTTTCAATTTGGTGTGATCTCCAATCATGCAACTAGATCAAGTTTCATTTATGCAATCATGAAACTAGTTCAGATTTCATTCAAGAGGTTGTAATCATGTTTTATGTATTTTATTAGTTCCCTTGATCAAACTCAGACCTAGGCTATTGTTAGTGCATTTTGCATATACTTTTCACAACACCTCTAAAGCTTGTATGAGTCAGGTTGACAACTAAAGTAACAATATAAGGAAGCAACAAAATTATTGTTGCTATTATGAGGCCCACCAATCATTACGATATGATTGTGGTAGGGTTGTTAGTTGATGAAACTTGCACTGTCATAACTCAATTTATGCATACTATATATGCAATTGATACTAAAAAGTATGTTTGATTTTGTAGTTTGCATTGATCAAGTAGAATCCCATGATCATTGTGATAATATTAATTATGGATATGTGAAACAATGGAAATGTGTAGATTTGGATACAAATATGAAAGGCCATGGACATGCAACTAAGGATGAGTGGGATGCAGAGGAATCCATGATATCAAAGGACTATGAGCAAGCTTCAGAGCCAATTGTTGTTGATCCACCAGCATAGGTAGTCAAGGCAGTTTAAGTCGATCCAGCCGCATCGGAAACACCCACTAGGTAAGGCTTCCATTTATGAGGAAAGGCTTCTGCCTTATGGGCTCTGCCTTGGGTTCGGCCTTGGGTCCAGTTCCTGCTATGGGTTCGGGCTCTGCGGGGGTTTTGGTTCCTGTTTTATCTTCCTTAGTTTTTTGCTCCTTCCTTCGATTCAGAGGGAGGTACATATAAAATATTCCTAAAAATTAAAGGTGTAGACATGTACAAAATTAATTGTGTTAAGTCATTTAAATTGTATATATAGCCTATAATTGGAATTTATTGTACATTGGAAGTGTTTGTTGCCACAAAACTGAAAGGGAGTGAACCCAAAAAATGTATACTACTATTTAATGTGCTACACAGATTAAAATTAAATTGTTGGAACCATACATAGATAATGGTTCTCAATATCAAATCAATGGCATAGTTATAATAGGCCATTTATTTAAATAAGTGGACAAACATAAGCATCATGTTATTTATAGGGATTACAGGTCATTTTCTATATCTTATCAATTTAGTCATTTGATCATAGCAGCTCGAGTACAATTGACAAAAATCAAGAGAAAATGACCAAAGAGGTGGAAAATGTCAATCACTAAACATGAAAAAATTAACAAGATATGCATTCCAATCACCCATTTGTTAGAGAGTTGATTTTGATATTCCAGTTTTAAGTTAGTCTTCTTTTAAATCTATTACATTTTACCATTTTATGATTGTTACTTAAAAAATACATTATTGTTACTTAAGCAGTGAATATTATCATTTTCATTCTCTTCTTAATTTTCAATCACTAACCATGAAATTATTATCGAGACATGTGTTCTCATTACCCATTTGTTAGGAAGTTGATTATTATCTTCCATTTTTAACTTAGT
The DNA here is from genome assembly GCA_009831015.1 of Picea engelmannii. NCBI lineage: Eukaryota > Viridiplantae > Streptophyta > Pinopsida > Pinales > Pinaceae > Picea > Picea engelmannii. The sequence goes on along the minus strand of ML799980.1, from coordinate 81,782 downwards.
CTTCTTTTACATCTATTACATTTTACTAGTTTATGGTTAGCAATACATTATTGTTACTTGATCAGTGTAAATTATCATTTTCATTCTCTTCTTGATCTTTTTTCAATCTTTGAATTCTTTCATCTCGTAGGAAATAATGCGTGTCTTCCATGAATTTAATGTATTGCAATTATAAACTTGAAATGTCAAACTAAGCTCAATGATTATTAAATTGACATGTCAACTCTTAGTTAACATATATTTGTTTTCAAAATAATGTCTTGCATAAACAACTTTTGCAAAGAAATTTTTTTCTAGCCTAGTTAAAGGATGTCTTTCTTTAGTGATGTATGTTCATGTTTTTTAAATATTTCATTCAATTCAATTGTTATACAATTGTAAAATGTTTTTCTTCTTCTTCTCAAAATGTTTTTCTTATACTTACAATTTTATAGGTGTGTCTTTATGCATTTAAAATGATTATTTATTTTTTTAGTTTGATACACCATGATTTATAAATAAGTCTTCTATATAGAACATTTTATAATATTTCTGTGTACTACCATTTTGTATAAAATCACCACTAAGACTTAAGAAAATATATTTTATCTAATATGAAACAATGTGATCGCTCTTATGGCTCTAGTTTGATCTAGTTCATAATTGATAGGTATATGTTGTACATCTCAAGCCTTGATTGCTTTATTTTTTGAAGGTCAATAGGAGTCTACACACTTTCTTTAAATAAAGTCACTTTGATGAGATGATCTTTCTAAGTGATGTCGTTGTTCTTATCAGTACCATTCATTGTAACATTCGTGAGTTAAGCAACAACCTTTGAATTATTTTCTTTCATTGTAGCATTAATGAGTTAAGAAACAAATTTTGAATTTATTTTTTAGCCAATGGTGAGTTAAGAAGTGAAATAGTTGTTTTTAACAATGTCATTCATTGTGGCATTGGTGAGTTAGCCACAACTTTTAAATTATTTTTTTCATAATAACATTGATGTGATGACTTTAAAAACAATGTTTAAATTGTTTTTTTTTTTAATCTTATGTTGCTGGTAAGTTAAGAAACAATCTTTGAATTATTTTTCTTCTTATATTTACAATCAAAATTTTTAATAAGTAGGTGAATATTGAATTTTGTTTCTTACATTTACCATCAAAAATTTTAAATCTTTTTGGTAAATAAGTAATTCTTTCAAAAGAGGGCTTGAGCTACGAATTATATCATGTTTTACATTATAATTGATTTGAATGTCATGATAAACAATCACGATGGAGTTAGTTAGTGTAAACAAAAGTTTGATAATCACTAAATGTTATTGAAGTGGGTTAATAAACAACATAGAAATATGGTATACTATATAGGCAAGTTAAATGGAACACATCGGTACAATTTAAATGAGAAAAAGAGACACTTAAATAACATAGTCAAAAGAAAATAATATAGACCAACACCATATATTGGTTCAAATGCAAAAAAAAAAATTATAAAAAAAAAAACTAAAAAAATAATAGGTGAACTAACGTGACATATGTGAAAGTTAAACAAAATAAATAAATAGATAAACAACATAGTTAAAAGAAGATATATAGATAAACAACATATTAGTTTCAATGCATATTTATTTTGTTGGAAAAAAATAAGTTGCAAACATTAACAAAAATTGAAGTACTATATTCATTATGGCTTTATTATGAAAAGAATTGTAATAAAATTAATAGAAATCATTATATGCATATGATAGTAACATATTGATAATAAATAATCAAGTCTAGTATGATTTGTCAAATGTATATGATTAGGTGGTTCTTTCGGATTTATTGCATCATTTTTTTATTCAACGTTTCAGACCAAACAAATGTGGTTCATCATCGGAAGAGTTTTAAGATATGATTGTAATTGTATCACTAATAAATAATAAATTTTAATTAAAAAAAACAATTTCAACATAAAAGTATGATTAAAATGCTTATTTTGAAGATATGGTTAAAGTATTAGTTTATATATATATATATATATATATATATATATATATATATATATATATATATATTAAATATAGAGCATACAAATAAATATTTTCAACACGGTTTAAGTTTAAAAAAACATTATGTACAAAACACAAATTATTGTGATGACATCTAGTAGATAATGAAATGACTATTACAACTTAATATAGTTATTTTGAAAGGATATCAATAACATTATATTAATAACAAGAAGTGGGGTGCCTCCCTTTTCAAAAATCCTTTATATGGATTGGTTACTCAATTATTAGAGAACCTAAGGCACTACTAAACACTAGTCATAATTTCCATTCAGTGTTATGGTCAGTTTAAGTATTAACAAGAATTCAATAAAAACTTTTTGGTGTTGATATTTATACAATATGCCTAGATATTGTTAACAATGACATAGAACATTGTTATAAAGGAGGTTAAAGGAGGTGAAGATTCAATCATTATATTATTATCAAACAGACTAAATGACTATAATAGAATTTGATGGTTCAAGTGAACATTTTGACATCTCTGTGATTTAACCTCGTAAAGAAATGTTTTACCTAGTTAAAAGACACCAAAAGGAGAAATTAGACATCATTTTGTTTTCACTACTTGAATATTTACAAAAAACAATCTTAGATCAATTCCAAAAATTTCAAACTTCTCTTAAGAGCATGCCACATTTTATAATTGTATGTCCAACTTCTTGTAGAACCAAGGAAGGGATTTGATGGTAGAAAATGTCAAGTAATCAATAAATGTATCTATCAAAGTCTATCCCATTAAGTCATGTTTTAGAATAAGAGTAACAAGAATTTTTGCCTCAAATTTGTTATTGAGTAGATTTCCATCTAGTTACTAATTATGACTAGGTTTCAAACTTAGCTATGGAGTTTGAAAATGCAATTCTTGGCATTTCCAGTTACTCTAAATTATTTTAAATTTTGCCTAAAAATACTGAAATAGGCTTCAAGTTATCATGTATCTCAAGAATATATCTGATAATGGATGAGTTGATGGTAGAAATGGAAAAATATGAAGTATCAATTGAATCATCTAAACAATAATGTAACAACATTGGTGTAGGTTACATGGTAACTAGAAAGGTTATATTCACATAATCATGTTGAAAATTTTGTATAGAAAAACCTAAATAATATTATACTAACTTCTAATTGTCAAAAATATATCTATCACAGCCTCATTTATTATTTCATAAAAGTGATAATCATTATTGAAAAATTGAAACTAGCTAGCAACAATCGATAAAAAGGATACATCAATTAATTAAAAAAAAATGAAACCAACAACAACTAATGAGATGGAGAGGTGATTTATATTTTTATAAATATTATCTCTATCAGAATTAGTGTTACAATCTAGAGTTGTAACTAGCAATGATGAAAGGAAGAAATCAAGATTGTTCAAAAACTTTGATTTGATTCAAGATGGTCTAAAAATTTTTACACTTAATTTGTCAAAATCACACACACATAAACTATAATTAGTTGAAATCCTCAAGCTATCACTCTCGTTAATGGGCATGACCATTTTCAACAATTATCAACAAAATACTAACCATCATAATATTTTCTCAACCATCGCAGTATCTAATGGTTCTTAAGTTCTCTACATTTAAAATTAACATGAATAAGTCAAAATTAGTGATCGAGAGTCAATATCTAATATTATAGTCAATGAAATTCTACAAAGCCACAAAGGAAATGTTGCAAAATAGTAAGTTCAGAGTTACATTTGAGCCCTAGGTCTTGCCAGCACATAATCAAAATCACATACATTAATGAGAAGCCATGAGCTAAGCACTTGTAGTACATGAAAGACTGTCATCAGCTAGGCACTTGTATTATAAAATCCATAAGTCTAGAGACTACAACTATAATTATTTCGAAATTAAATAACTTGAGTGGGCCATGTATTAATTTATGGTTGTTCTTTTATGGCTAAAATACTTAGGATTTTGGAACCCTCTAGTCTAGGTGTGGGGATGATGTTGGTGCAACATTGTTGAACGTTGGATTTGTTAGGTATAGAAGTGGAACTATATCTAAATAAAAATAAACATAGATTTTTTTTAAATGAAGAAATTTGTCAACCCTTCATGGGTACGTGTCAAGTTCACGAACCTAGGATTGGATGATATTAGTTAATAAAACCCCACTATCAAGTTTTGAGAACCCACTTAACACTTCCCCATTGCTAATGCTAGTATCAAAGATGGATAATGCCAAACACCATCAACAAGTAATAATAAACATTATATAATTACCAAGAAGGGGGGTGCCTCCCTTTTCAAAAATCCATTACTTGGATTGGTTAATAAATTATTAGATCACCTGAGACACTAATAAACACTAATCATAATCCCCTATTCTATATTATGGCCAATGTAAGTACTAACAAGGATTAAAAAAAACTCTTTGGTGTTGATATTTATGCAAGATGCCTAAATATTGGTAACAATGACATAGAATGTGGTTATAAAGAAGGTGAGTAAATCACTATATATCGTTATCCATTATATTAAATGAATCTAATGGAATTTTATGTTTGAAGTAAACATGTTCACATATTGATGATTTAGCCTCATAAATAAATGTTTTACCTATCTGAAAGATACTGAATGTAGAGATTAAACATCATCTATGTTTCACTACGAAGAATAGATATCTCCTTCAATCAATATTACTTCAAATATTCATAAGAATATTTACAAAATGCATTCTTAGATCAATTATAGAAATTTCAAACTTCTCTCAAGAACATGCTACATTTACTAATTGTTTTTCAATCTCCTTGTAGAACTAAGTAAAGGATTTGATGGTAGAAAGTATTAGTACTCAATAAATGTATCCAAAAAATCATATCCCATTATATCATGTTTTATAATATGAGTTACAATAATTTTTTCCTCATATTTTCTATTGAGTGAATCTTCATCTGGTTACTAATAATGACTAGGTTTCAAACTTAGCTATGGAGTTTGAAAATGTAATTCTTGGCATTTAAAATCACTTCAAATTATTTAAATTATGCCTACAAATATTCAAACATGATACATGATTTTATAGTTTCAGCATATTATGTATCTCAAGAGTGATCCAATGGTTGATGAGTTATTAGTAGAAGTGAAAAAATCCAAAGCACCAATTGAATCATCTAAACAACATTGTAACGACATTGATGTAGGTTTCCTGGTAACTAGCAAGATTATATTCACATAAGCATGTTAGCAATTTTGTAGGAAACCTAAAAATAGTATACTAAGTTATAACTATAAAATGCATCTATATCACAACCCTATTTGTTATTTCATAAAAGGGATAATCATTATTACAAAGGTGGAAATATCTTCTAGGGGATACACCCATAATATAAAAGGTGATATATCTAGATTATCAAAAAAATTATGTGAACCAAAAAAGTTGTTTATTAATGTTGTTTTAAATAGAGATACATTATTGAAATTAATGTCCCTTTGAAAAGAAAGCTTAAGAAATTAGAAAATATATGCAAAGAATCTACAACATGAGAGCATGAGTACTAAGATTGACCTCAAAACCCAAAAATTAAACTGAAACAGATAAATTGAATATTATTATTCAAGATGATAAGTAAAATTTAAATCCTTATTCTCCATAGTTCATGCTTATAAGTTATAATCTATAAATAGTGCAATAGACCAATCGTCTAATCCCACAACATAATTTTGTATGTAAATCTAGATATCAACATTTTTAACATACAATGAAAATTAAAATTCATCCTATATAGATTCTACGGTTAATTTGTAACCCATCCATCTTATTGGGCACATTAAGTAAGGGAATAGATAGAATATGAGAAACACCAAGGCTTCCATGCTGCTAAAACTCACATAGTTAGCACTTCTTGACATCCATCAACATTCTTCATGAAGGGGAAACCTACATCACACTAACCCTAAGTGATAATAAGTGTTTGTTGTAGTTGGACGTTGTGTGATACAAGCACCCCATTCAAATTACAATCTCCTTAGAATATATCATGAATCCTTTTACATGTGCATCCTTATATTTATGCTAGAAGGAATTCTACCAACTGTTAGCTTTTCTTCTATTATAAGCACAAGCACATTTACCATAACAACATTAGATTCAAATATAATAACATTGGTTATTGAATTTGGCTTTATTCCCTATTAATGGAATAAAATAGAGACGCCAAATTTAAGACCACACTAAAAATTAATGTTGAGAAAATTTGTTAAATCTCATGCATGATCTATTCCAAAGAGTATAATAGGAAATCTTAAGTTGGTTGAAATATTTTCTTAACCCCATATATTGCACTAACAAACCCCACCTACATGGTTAGGAAGTTTGAATTGGAGCATGGATCAATCCCCCAATCAAGGCCTTTAGTCCAAAACAAAATCTCACTCAACCATCTCTAGTATGAACATTGAAACTCTAATGAGAACTAAATAAAAAATATCAAATACTCTCCCTGATCTAAAACAAAGGAGAATTCCAATAAATGTTGGTAATTAGGGAATGCTTTCCCATAAAATTAAGGGTGGGTTGCATGATTCCAAAATAGGTTTAGATTTTGAGGATGGAAAACACTTAGCTATGTTGAGGTTATCTTGAGGAGATATGGGACTTTTAGAGGTAAGCAATAGATATATTTGTCATGAAAGTATATTATTACTTATATAAAGTGCAACACAATGTGCATTGTGATCACTTTGAGAAATTATTAGCAAGGGTCAATATGCCTCTTCCTGGTCCATGGGTTTTTGTATGATATCATTTGTACTCTTCTTTTATTTACTCTTTTTTGGTTAGCCACCTAATTTAGATTGTAAATAAATTTGTACTAACTTTTCTCAATAGATTGCTACCATTTTATGCAAACAACCAAACAAGGTTCCAACTATATTGAACTTGGGTTACAGAATTAGCAAGAACAACCAAAATATGAATTAGAAGGTTCAATCGAGATTTGAACTTAGATTACTAGATTTAGAGACTAATGTCCACACCATTAGAGCATGGAACCATGCCCCAAATTAGTACCATTATAATAAAAGGCAAATGTAGGTTAATCTTATCAATTATAGGTTAGTAGATATAGATGATTATAGGTGGAAAGTAGGCCATCTACACTAAAAACAATTAAACAAGTGTATAAACTATGATTTGATCATAACAAAATTTCATCTTTCAAAATATTTACTAAAACACAAATTTTAGTTTTTTCAATAGATCAAGCTACAAAATAGACATAATATACCTGAGTTCAAGGTGGAGATTGGGTTACATTTTCTTCAATTAGCATTTCATCTATCAATCCACCATCCTAAAAATATAAATAAATGAAATCAAGGGAACATATGTACATGCACATTAACAAGTTTAATTAGAATTTTAAATGTAACTTGCCATACATGTCCATGATGGCCAAAAAGTGTAGTATGTTGTGATGGTGTTGCCAAGACACGTGAGTTATCTACTCAGTTATCAATCACAACCTATAACCTACATTACAAATATTAACTATGTGAACTTGACTATGATTAGTTAGATAATACACAACAAATTATAATATTGAATAATACAAATATTTTAAACATGTACAACTCATCTAAAATAGGAATATTGACACAAGGGTCGATGGAACATGAGATGTGGTGCAAACATCAGGAAGATAATGTTGATCAAAAACACATTTCCCTTTTGCATGATTTGAACACATAACATTATTGATGAAATTTAGTACACACAAATAAAATAATTTAGTGCAGCATGTACAAAAAATAATTTAAAAAAATACGAACCGATTCAAACCATCTGAAATATGTGATTCATTTGTTTTGGGGCCCACAATGAAATACAAATCATCGAATAAATTAGAAAACTTTAACTTTTACAACACAATTTTCATGTTAATACATACAAATAAATGTTGAACTATATTAACAATTATTAGATATATTGTATTACATGTAAATATTACTCAAAATTTCTAAAATTACCTTTCCAACAAATGGTTGAGATGGTTATGATAAAGAGGAGAATATGCATCTTGACACTACATTGCATAGGCGGCTAACTCAATATGTGGCATGGCTCGAATCTTGTCAGATAAAAAGAATGGGACAACTAGTTCCACAAGTCTAGGTGGAGAACTATGAGGGATGGTGATCCCCATAGTTACCCCATCCAAACCAATGTGTATTGTGTCAACTAGGTTACCCATTTGAGAGGTAACTTGAGAAATATTAACTAAATCATCTACAGTTTCAATATTTATCCCTTGTGTAGGAATGAGTCTCATACATGGGGGAGCATAATGATCACTTCTTTAAGAATTAGGATGATGATATGTGTGATATCTACCTGTGCCATAAAACCTAGATGGGAGACTAGCATAATCAGGTTTCATATGAAGCACAAATTCACAATAGAGTTGTTGTGTGAAATATATGTGAACCTCATCATGATTGGGAAATATCCTAAATGCACCAAGAAATATATCATATACAAATGGTACAACAACCGCAAGATTAAAACTGGAAAGTATAAGTGCCTTTGGTACTCTACTAAGTAGTGGTAGAGGTGTATCAAACAATAAAGTTATCACATCCACCTGGTGTCTTTTTATTGCATATTTAATTGTAGATCGTTTGTGTGGCCCCATTTCCAACTCTCTCCTCTTTTCATATATCTCAACCCATAAATTACAAGTTGGGCCATGTTTTTCATATATAGTCATTAATGTAAAAATGTTTTGCAACATTATTACCATGGACTATCGAGTTCTATCATGAGTTTCATCCACAAGAAAAATTTCCAACTTGGAAAATAAATTATAATGCACTTTTTTGTACATCAGTGTGAATTAATAAATTTCATATTGCCAATGAGTATAATTGGAAAGGGGATGAGTGCAAGATAATGATGGTCTCTCATGATGCGTTAGTGGCAATGAAAACCTGGAAAAGCAACAATTTGTTAATTCGGAAGGATTATTCAAGGTAATTTTACAATGAATTTGAATATGGTGTAAGAATATTAAACGTAAGAAATCAAATTAGTTTTCTGAATATACAACTTTTGTTCATAGAAATTGTGAATAACTATGTCAAATTTGATTTTTTCTAACAGTGGTATCTTATTTTTCCAACAAAATATAAGGTATTTGTTTTTGTTCATGCAGGTGTTTAGTACCTTAATGATGGAATTTCGTTCCAAAAACTTGTATACTGGTATAGAACCCATTTTTCTTGTGTCGTGTATTTTTTGGAAATTTTTTATATTAAATTTGTATTTTTTTAAAAATTATCAAATTCAATATATGCTTGAAATTACAACGTCTTTTGTTCGCACAGCCTAAGAGGGTCTTAACATGATCAAAATATTTTTTATTTTTTTTAGATCGTAGGTATCGGTCTCCTTTAATGTCACATATAACTCATTCGAGAAATGTTTAAGACGACAAAACGTTATAGCAGAAATAAGAGAGGTATGTATTCTAGGATTTTGATATATGTGAAGACAAAAATAGATTAAAAATAGTAAACAATATTAATTTAAAAAAAATTATATATTTGAGATTTGTATATCCAACTCTATATATGTCTATAGTTTCATCAACAACTGAATTGTTTATCCTATAGAAAAATAACGTCAAAGACAGAGATATAGAGGAGAATTCACAAAAATGTAGGTTTTTATCAATTTACAAACCGAACCACTAGGTTTGTCATCCCGAACCTAAATTTGATTCAACAAAGTCACACACACGTTGTCAATCCCGTCACACACACGTTGTCAATCCTGCCCAAAAAAAAATGAATTCAAAAGAATGTGTGTGCATTATTAGGAGCATGCAGACACTCTAAAAATGCACACGTTCTCTAGGAACACACACACGCTCTAAAAACGCGTAAACTTTCCTAATAATGTGCACATGCTCTTATAAGTCATTCCCTTGTCCCTCTCTCTCTCTACTAAATCTACCCCCCTCTCTATCTCCCTCTCACTCTCCCTCTCTACCCTCCCCTTTTGTCTCCCTCTCTCTCCCTCACACTCATATACATGGTAAGACCAAGTCATGGAAAGACCTAGACAAGGAAAGACTTAGACATCACAAGACATGGAAAGAACTAGACCAAGACCTTACCTTGACATACCTTAGACTCTCACACCCACTCCCTCTCTATATGGACTCTCTCTCTCTCTCTCTCTCTCTCTCTCTCTCTCTCTCTCTTCCACCTTTCTCCCACCCGTTCTCTCTCTTCTCATTGTTAGTCTCAGTCTCACTCTCTCTGCCCCTCTTTCTCTCTCTATTCCCACTCTATGTCTCCCTCTATATCCCCCCTTCCTCTCACTCTATCTCTACCCCCTTTATGTCTCCCTCTATTCGTCCCTTCCTCTCTCTACCTCTCACACTCTCTCTCTCTCTACCCCTGCTCTTTGTCTCTCTCTCTCCCCCTCTCATACTCTCACCCCCTCTCCTACCTCTCTCTYCCCCTCCCTSCTACTATCTCTCATACATTTACCTCTCTCTCTACCCCCCTCTCTATATTCCTCTCTCTCCCTCTCACACTCTCACTGTAATAACCCCATGTCGTTACGACTACATGCGACGCAACGCAAAAAAAAAAAAAAAATTGTTTTAAGAAGGAAGGTAACAATGACAACAATTAATCAAAACAACTTGACAATGAACACAACACACGCCAATTGGGAAATAGATAGCAATGACCCAACATATTGACACATCACACAACTGGACGAAACATGTGATAATCAAATAGACAAATAAAATGACTAAGCTATGGGACAACATCAAGATCAACCAGACGCAACCAACATCAAAGACACAAGTAACTTGAACCTTCATGGTGAGCGAGGAACACTCACAAACAAGAGTTACAACACAAGTACCAACATCAATTACAATGAACATTATGCCCCCATTGGGAAGCACGTGACTCTGGCTAGGTTATCATTCGATTCTATCAATCAGGGCGCAAAATGATCCCCTCATCAAGAATCATGCCGTCACAAAGAGGTAGGTGTGACAGTAACCAAGGCACAACATAACATATCTAGACCAATAACCCAAGAAAAATCCAACGCGATAGGAGATCGAATTAACTGTCAAAAATACATGAAGACTATACCCAAGCACCCAATCGACAAGTCAACAAGACGCAAGGGAAATCTAACTACTATAACAATCATACATCACATTAAATTCCAAAACAATCCTACATCAACATGGTTAATGGCACAAAGGAATCTAATCTTTAACCAATCATGCCTCACATTAATTTCCTGAATCCACATAAGTCATACATTCCTTAAACTGATCTTTCTTTACCATTTATGGAATAACTACTTGTTTTTTTTGCATTGAAAAAGAGAAATAGTATATGCACTTAACATAATCAATACTAATACTAGTGTAATGAGGAATGTAATGATGAATTACACCATGTTCGCATATTAAGAAGTATATTCTCTTATATGTACTAGTTATTCCATGGTGATGCTTTGACTACATCAATATGTACACATTAAAAATAATTATATTCAAAACAAATAGTTCATTGTAACTATTTTCCAATTCCAAATATTAGATAGGTATTTTCCTAAGGATGAATCCATTATAACCAAACAAATCATGTACGTCTATTTAGGTTGTTGATTTAAAGTAAAAGGTGATTCTTATAAGAACTGCATTGTTAGCCAAAGAATGGGTTACGAATTATTTTCCCTCTGATTTTTTTCTATACATAAGAGGGGGCCAATTGTCTCCAAGAGTTTTTTGTTTCATCCATGATTTATACCAATTGATAAAAGAATTTTCACTTTCAATCAATGAATATATTTTCTCAATTTACTAAAAAAAAGAACGTTCACTTAATAAATCTATCTATGAAACATGTCTTGGGAAGCATGGGTGAAAATGCCACGCTGATGAATAAATAGTGAATACCAATAACGAAGTGAGTAAGAGGAATCAGATAAAATTGTATATAACCTATCTACTTCATTGATGATGGGCTCTTCAAGAAAAACAAATGCAATATTCTGTCACCCACGATTTCTGCAACACACAAGTTCCGTCACTTGTTTTCTCTATACGAATGTTTTCTGAATCAACGTAAACTTTTGTTGGCATAATGCTAACGTTTTTTCCTCATCTTCCATGGATCTAATAGAGATCCCAAATGCCCTATTTTTCTGCTTTGATCCATAGGACTTGTCAGCGGCCAACTTTGTCTAATTTTAGGCCATGGTTACACAAAATCAATAATTTCCAATTACCATACTCTTCACCATCCATTAGCTTTCATGCCAACTATTGTCAACAGATGAATTACATCCATGATTTTCAAAATCCTCCACACGCCTGGGAGAATGTTCATGCATGACTACTTTGTTTTGTTTGCGAATGAATCTTTTGTTTTTGTCTAGTAATTATATGATGCTAACAAAATATGTTGTCTAGCATTGATATGTTGTCTAACAATATTGATATGTTGTCTATTAAAAAGGAATCATTTTCTAAGATTTCGATGTCTATTAAAGAGGAATTAACAAGGAATTAACAATATATATCGTTGTCTATTAAAAATGAATCGTTGTCTATTTAAAATGAATTGTTGTCTATGATATCATTGTCTATTAAAAAGGAATTAACAAATATAAAAGGAATTAACAAGGAATTAACAATATATATCACCGTCTATGATATCGATGCCTATTAAAAATGAATCATTGTCTATTTAAAAGGAATCCGCAGACGAAGGTTTATGAAACACAGAGTATGTTTTATAAAAAAAAAATGCAGAGTAAGGTTTAAGAAAAACACAGGGTATTTTAATGAAAAACACATCGAAAACTCCAGGTAAGATCGCAAGTAAGAATCATGGAATCGCTAAGTAAATTCCAAGAAAAACATTGAGCTATTTTTAATGAAAATCGCAGCAAGAAATTCACCGAGATATGAATAAATGCAAAGAATATCGTTGTTTTTCGTTGAGGTAAAGGCTGAGGAATCCACGTAACGCAAAGAAAGGGACAACACACAAACACTGAATTAAAGGGGAAAATTAAAAATGAAATGTAGAGAGTAAAATTAACATTAATCGCAGAGCAATGAAGAGAAATTTTCGTTGTGAAAGCAATGGATTTGCTGGGCAAAATAAAAATAAATGTTGAATCATGCAACCAGAATCGCAAAGCAATAGGGAAGTGTTTTCATTGTACGCAATAAGGAATTTGTTGGGCAAATAATTTATTCTTCACTTATTATCCATGCACAGGAAAGAAGGGCATTTGAATCTAAATCTTTAACACCGGAGTGAAAGACAGTCGATTTGGCTCCTGGCCGACTGCTTAGGCACAAACTAATAACTTAAAGGATAAATGAACAGAAGATAAAAACAAAAATTTTCTTCGTATTAAATCAATAAAAACAAAACGCAGAGAAGTAATTGCATTCATAGTTTGGGTTCGCCATGGGAAATCAAATAAAAATATAGTGAGCATAAGTCTAGGATGACTTTGAATTCGCTAATGATAAAACGTTGGGCTCATCAAGACAAATTCACTGAAAGATAAAATGAAATCTCTGGATAGTGTACGTCGAATAAAACATAAACCTTAACACAGTAGAAGTACCTTAATTGAAGGCGTAGGAACATCATTTAATTATCATACAATACAAATATACACATGCGTACTGTAGCCAAATGTGAATGCTCTGAAGTCGTCACGCACCTTCTCCATCCAACTCTCACTTGCCAACCGATGAGACCTCAACAGTACCTCCCATCCAATGCTAGGGGTACTCTTCTTCCCCCTGAGCCCCCTGATCCGCAAAGGGGCTATGCACACAATACCAGAGAATGCTAGAACCAAGATCGCCTTGTAAGGTCAAGATACCACACGTCACCCGAGCTGGGTATCCCAAATCCCACAAGAGAAAGTTCAGTCAAGATGAAATTTCAGCAGTGTAACGTTACGCAAGTCAGATGTGATCCATACTCCTCCTTCGCCATCCCTTTTATAGAGTTTCTTAGTCATTAGTTTCCCAAACCCTCATTAGATTATTTTTTTGTTTATTTGATTAGGAAAAACCTCCTCCGTACACATGTCGCCCTATCCCCTAGTTGCATCAGAAAATCAATTTAATTAATTAATTAATTAATCCTATTTCCCTCACCCACGTAAAAGTGTTCCTAAAAATGCTCATCGGTGTCCCAAAATTCCCTTGCAAATCTTAAATGACTTACACATTACTTAATTCCTAGTTGAGTTCATAAATAGAAGGTCCTAAGGCTAGATTCCTTACTAAGTTAGACATTAAGATTTTTCTTTAAGTTTCCCCTTTTCTTTTAGTTTCCCTTTTTATTTAAGTTTCCTTTTCTTTTAAGTTTTCCCCCTTTTTCTTTTTTAACTAAAAATCAATTTAGCAAGTGTAGATAAAAACAACCATTTACCCTTTTAATAAATTTAATCCTCCATTATAATTTTTACTTTAATAATTAAGTTTGAATTTCTTACCCCCCTTCTTGTTACATGTTTATTTATTTATTTTCTTTAACCACATGTTTTACTTAGACCTAGGTTTTAATTTCCCTAGGCTGGGCGACAATTTTTAAGGGAAATTTTAGTTATTAAAATTTACTCATACCATCATCTATTTTAGGGCCGACCAAGTTCTAAGGGGGCATAGTTTTCTAGGCACTACGTTTATTAACTTATCATAGTTAAAATCATGACATTCCCTTCAGGACGCACTATGTGCTCCAAGGGTGCCACTTGCCTTTTTCCATTTTATTTGTGCAACATTCCCTTCAAGACGCACTACGTGCTCCAAGGGTTCCATTCGTCTCTTTCCATTTTATTTGTGCAACGTGCCCTTCAAGATGCACTATGTGCTCCAAGGGTGTCACTTGCCTCTTGACTGAATTTGGTAGACGTTAAACCCATGGAGTCAATACTCCGTCGGGTGATCTTGTGGGAGATTAAGGGCCTCTAAGGAATAATTCCCCTGTGTTATTGCGTGCCCCTTAGAATCATCATGAGAGACTATCACAGTCTGCCCTCATGGCATCATGAGTCTTCTCGAACTAGGTAATCGTTAACCTACAGTTCAAGCCACGGAGGGAGTGCTAGTAGGTTGTGGCAGGGCTACTGCCACACCTCTCCCTCAATGTCTCTGGTTGTCATGCGTGACCCCTCTACTCCAAATGTGAGTTTGGTCAACAAGCTATTGTCAGCCTATATCCATCAATGAATCATGTCATCAATAATAATCAATCATCATAACATCTAATCATATGTGCATATGTCACATCAACAACATTCAAACCCTAATAGTCCACTCCCTAACTCAATCTGGAGTCCAAGGGGTTTCATCGATACCTCTGCATCCTCAATGTCCAGATTCCTTCACACTTAGGAGAACCCAATCAATAACACATGTCGATGTAAATATAACAAAAATGACATAACATCGAATCCACAATGTCTCATAATCATAATCAAAATAGCCAATAGTACAACGAACCGGATCACTTGCACGCAAGTGTCCTCAAAGAATAAGTTTTCTCAATGCGCGCATGAGTGGGATGTTACATACACCCCCTCTTGTTTTAAACTGTGTCCCTAAGTTTCACAATATGCAAGTGTCGGAATAAAGTATATCAGAATATCATAGGTCTAGCTATCAAAAAAAATGGGAATTGTTGACGCATATCATATGCGTCCTCCTAGGTCACCGAGTGTGGACTATGGTTGTCCCACTAGACCTTGACCTGATCTATTGTTTGACATCGTAGTTGTCGAATGCGATGGTCCAAGATACAGATTGACTCTGCCATAAGTGCACCCTCGTCTGATACCTGCAAGGAACTCATGTCAACAACATGTGTAGGTTCACTAACATAATGTCTCGAAAAAGAGATGTGAAAGACATCGTGCATACACCTCAAGGATTAAGCAAGGCTAGTCAATAGGCCATGGGCCCTCTCTTTTCCACAATCTCGCGGGATCCCACAAACCTATGAGAGAGTTTAGCACCCTTTCCAAACTTGATCGAACTCTTATGTGGTTTCACCTGCAAGAAGACTCGATCGCCAACTTCATAACTACGATCGATACGACACACATCGACATAACTCTTTTGTAGATCCTGCGCTTCCTTTATCCTTTGTCTTAGGGTTTGCATTTGGTCTTCCATTTCTTGGATCTCTTTAGGTCTCACCAGGACCCTATCCTCAAGATGATCCCAATCTCAAAGGCGTCTGACACGGTCGCCCATAAAGAAACTCGAAAGGTGCCATCTCAATGGTTCTTTGATAATTGTTGTTATATGCAAATTATACAAGTGGAAAGAATTCTTCCAAATGCTTATGTTGGTCCATCACGTACATACACAACATGTCCTCCAAGATTTGATTTTTTCTTTTGGTCTACCCGTCTATCTCCGGGTGATACGTGGTACTAACATTAATTTGGGTTCCCGAGGCCTCTTGGAAACTAGTCCAAAATTGTCTTGTAAACACCAATCCTCTATCAAATATAATCCTCTTAGGCACGCCATGCAGCCTCACAATCTCGTTGATGAAAAATCTAGCCTGATACGTCATACGCACAGGAATAAAATGAGAACTCTTCGTTAGAGTGTCAACTACTACAAAAATTGAGTCGTGTCTCCTTGCCATCAGTGGAAATCCAACAATGAAATCCATCGAAATGACCTCCCATTTCGATTCTGGAATAACATGTGGTTGTAGTAGTTATGTCGAATGTATATGTTCATCCTTCACCTACTGACATTCTAGACATCTTGCCATGTAGTTGACTATGTCTGTCTTCATCCCTTTCCAGAAGAATAAGGGTTTAAGGTCTGCCCTCATCTTCATGACTCTTGGGTGAGCCATGTACACTACTCTATGAGCCTCATTTAGGATCAAACTCCTCAACTCGTCATTGGGCGGTACATAAATTTGACTTTTAAATATCAATAATTTGTCGTTTTCCATAGTAAATCCTTCAAATTTTGGTACCATCATTGGGTTTTGTCCAATAAAATCCTTGACCTCTTTGTACTAGTCATCATCGCGTTGTAAAGTTAGAATATTTTCACGTAGATTCGTCTGAAAAGACATCATCGAATAGATGCATGGTCTCTGACTCAAGGATCTGCGACTCTGTTCACTGTCCCTTTTATGTAATTAATCTCGAAATCATACTCGCTAAGAAATTTCGACCAACATCGTTGTCGCGCGTTCAATTCTCTTTGCGTAAAGATATGTTGTAGTCCACAGTGGTCCATTTTTAGTTCGAATTTCCATTCAATAAGGTAGTGTCTCCAAACTCTCAAGGCATAAACAATGGCTAAAAAATCCAAATCGTGTGTCACATAGTTCTCATCATGCCTTCTCAACCTTCTCGATATGTAAGCTATCACTTGATTGGCTTGCATCAAGACTCCGCCTAAGCCTTCCTTGGATGCGTCAGTGCATACCAAGAAGTCCACATCCATGTCAGAGACCTTTAGTATCGGTGTTGTTGTCAACAACTCCTTGAGCCTCTGAAATGCTTCCGCGCATTTCTCGGTCTAAACAAACTTCTTGTTATTCTTCTGCAATTCCATAATCAGATTTTCTATCTTCAAAAAACCCTCGATGAACCGTCAATAGTATCCCACTAAAACCATGAAGCTACGCACTTCGAGGACATTATTCGACGTAGGCCATTCCATAATAGCCTCGATCTTTTTTGGATCCACGGAGATACCTTCGTCGGATATGACATGCCCTAAGTAGTGAATCTTCGATTGATAAAAAGAGAATTTAGACAATTTCCCATACAATTTGTTCTCTCGTAGACACTGTAGTACCATGCACAAGTGCTCGGTATGCTCCTCCATCATCTAAGACTAATTCAAAATATCGCCAGTGAACACTTGGACAAACATGTCCAAGTATTCGCAAAACACCTCGTTCATCAAACTCATAAATACACATGGGGTGTTCATCTGTACAAACAGTAGAACAGTAAACTCGTAATGTCCAAACCGCATCTTAAAGGTGGTCTTAGGGATGTCGTCCTCTTTGATCCATAACTGGCGATACCCTGATCTCAAGTTGATCTTTGAAAACACCATTGTGCCTTTCATCTAATCAAGAAGATCATCAATCCTTGGCAATAGATATTGATTCTTGATCGTTGCCTTGTTTAATTGATGTTAGTCAATGCAGAGTCTCCACAACCCATCCTTCTTCTGTATGAATATAACAAGCGCACCCCACGGTGACACACTTGGGCGTATAAGTCCCAGGTCTAGCAACTCCTTCAATTGCATTTTCAACTCCTGTAACTCTGGGGTCGACATTCGATAAGGTGTTCTTTCTATTGGTTCAGTCCTCAGTTTTAGGTCTATGGTAAAATCCAATTCCCTCTTCGGTGACATCCCAGGTAACTCCTCTGGGAAGATGTCCACAAACTCTCTCACCACCAAAAGGTATTCTAGACCTTCTGCTACTCCCTTCTCATTTAACGCAAGGATCGCATAAAGCTTACATCCCTTGAGCATGCTCTTCCGTAGCTGCAAGGAAGAGATGAACCTCAGGGAAACTCCTTGGTTCCGACCTACAATCACACGTCTCTATCCCTCATCATCGACCAAGCTCAACTATTTCATCTTACAATTGAGTATCATCTCATGCAATTCCAACCAGTCCATATTGATCACGACGTCATAAGATCCTTAGATCATGACATATAGGTTGGCCCTGGTGACAGACTCTCCCAGGTTAAGGCTATAGCCCATAACCTTCCCTCCAACCTTTTTTTTTGTCTCCTAAAGCCATTTCTAAAAAGATAAACTCATCATGTTCGACTGCCTTTACCTTAATTCTTTTTAGCACTGCACCAGAAATAAAACTTTTGGTAGCACTTGGATCTATCAAAATGATAAGGGTCTGGTCCTTTCCACAGGGCAGTTACACTAGTAATGTGGCTCCCCACATGTCCAACACCCTTTCTTCAGTCCAGTACTCCCGGTACCTGAAGTAGAAGCTGACAACCCACCGGCCTGGAACCCTGGTATGTTCTGTTGAATAGGCCTAAACTGTTGTTGCTGCGGTCGACGTTGTTGTCGTGCTCTATAAGGAGTCTGCTACTGAGGCGCTAGTATCCGAGGTGTAGGGAAAGTGGATCCTCTCTGGAAACCACGATATCCTAGTGAATTTCTAGCTGGTGTCTGATGTTGTTGCGCACCAGATGACACCTGCCCCGCTGGTCTCACTGGATTCCTTCTCTAACCCCCATTGATAAGCTCCTCCTCTGCTATGAGTGCCTTATGGATGGCATCATGCAAGGTTTGAGGCATCAGAATCCTAAAATTTTCATGAATGTTGACATTAAGGCCAAACATGAACCTGTTGACCTTAAGTTTCTCGGTATTCAGGTGCAGATCATACCGAAGTAGCTCCATAAAATGGGCCTCGTATTCTGGCACCGTACAACCGCTCTGTCACAAGGCGTTGAAATCGTTGAGATGAAGCTCAATGAATTCCTTAAACAGATACTTCTCCCGAAACCGTTCCTCAAACAGTTCCCATGACACGTCTTCGACTGCCATTTTCAATTGCGGCAGGAGCGTCTTCCACCATAGAAGAGCACTCCCCTTTTAGTTGAAAGACCGCCATGTGGACCTTCATGTTGGAGGTCGTAATCGCGAAGCGTGAAGAACATTGCCTTTCTCTCCAGCCATTCCTCGATGACTAAGTCATCTGCGACACTCATGGACTTGAGAACTTATCCTTCTCGAGTTCTCAGTGAAGCCAATGGTACTGGTTGGGGCGCGTTGTGGACTCACAGGGGTACAGGTGCCCTGGCCTCATCTCAGTACATATGGTGGATCAAAGCCTCTCACATTCCCTGGAAGGTCCTTTTCAGACCATCATCATCCCTTACAACAATTGAATCCAACCCAAGGACTTGTTGTTCCCCCTTGGGGGTTAGACTCTGAGGGCACGGGCACTTTGGAGGCGTCGCACCTCCTTCCACAACACAATGTTTCGAACCTCTGTGGCATCCTCTAATCGATATCACCACATGGACACATTAAAGTTTTAATTAGTGCTAGGTTATTACTCAAGGGTTTACTGCAGTGGAAAGCATGACAATCCATAGCCGCAGGGTTGAACCCACTCTGATACCATATGTAACAACCCCATGTCGTTACGACTACATGCAATGCAACGCAAAAGCAATTTTTTTTTGTTTTAAGCAGGAAGGAAACAACGACAACAATTAATCAACACAACTTGACGATGAACACAATGCATGCCAATCAGGCAACAGACAACAACGATCGAGCATACTGGCACATCATGCAACTGGACGAAACATGCGATAATCAAATAGACAAATAAAATGACTAAGCTATGGGACAACATCAAGATCAAACAGACCCAACCAACATCAAAGACACAGGTAACTTGAACCTTCACGGCAAGCGAAGAACAAGCACAAACAAGATTTACATCACAAGTACCAACATCAATTACAACGAACATTATGCCCCCATCGGGAATCACATGACTCTGGCTAGGTTATCATTCTCTTTTATCAATCAAGGCGCACAATGATCCCCTCATCGGGAATCATGTCGTCACAAAGCGGTAGGCCTGACAGTAATCAAGGCACAACATAACATATCTAGACCAATAACCCAAGAAAAATCCAACGCGCTAGGAGACCGAATTAATTGTCAAAAATACATGAAGACTATACCCAAGCACCCAATCGACAAGTCAACAAGACGCAAGGGAAATCTGAATACTATAACAATCATACATCGCATTAAATTCCAAAAAAATCCTACATCAACATGGTTAATGGTGTAAAGGAATCTAATCTTTAACCAATCATACCTCACATTAATTTTCGAAATCCACATAAGTCATACATCCCTTAAACTGGTCTTTCTTTACCTTTTATGGAATAACTACCTATTTTTTTTGCATTTAACAAGAGAATTAGTATATGCACTTAACATAATCAATACTAATACTAGTGTAATGAGGAATGTAATGATGAATTACACCATGTTCGCATAGTAAGAAGTATATTCTCTTATATGTACTAATGATTCCATGGTGACGCTTTGACTACATCAATCTGTACACATTAAAAATAATTATATTCAAAACAAATAGTTCATTGTAACTATTTTCCAATTCCAAATATTAGATAAGTATTTTCCTAAGGATGAATCCATTATAACCAGACAAATCATGTACGTCTATTTAGCTTGTTGATTTAAAGTAAAAGGCGATTCTTATAAGAATTGTATTGTTAGCCAAAGAATGGGTTACAAATTGTTTTCCCTCTGATTTGTTTTTATACATAAGAGGGGGCCAATTGTTTGGAGGAGTTTTTTTTTCAATCCATGATTTATACCAATTGATAAAGGAATTTTCAGTTTCAATCAATAAATATATTTTCTCAATTTAGTAAAAAAAAAGAACGTTCACTTAATAAATCTATCTATGAAACATGTCTTGGGAAGCACGGATGAAAATGCCACGCTGATGAATAAATAGTGAATACCAATAACGAAGTGAGTAAGAGGAATTAGATAAAAGTGTATATAACCTATCTGCTTAATTGATGATGGGCTCTTCAAGAAAAACAAATGCAATATTATGTCACCCACGATTTCCGCAACACACAAGTTATGTCACTTGTTTTCTCTATACGAATGTTTTTTGAATCAACATAAATTTTTGTTGGCATAATGCTAGCATTTTTGCCTCATCTTCCATTGATTTAATAGAGATCCCAAATGCCCTATTTTTTTGCTTTGATCCATAAGACTTGTCAGTGGTCAACTTTGTCTAATTTCAGGCCATGGTTATACAAATCAATAATTTCCAATTACCATACTCTTCACCATCCATTAGCTTTCCTGTCGACTATTGTCAACAGATGGATTACATACATGACTGTCAAAATCCTCCACACGCTTGGAAGAATGTTCATGCATGACTACTTTGTTTTGTTTGCGGACGAATCTTTTGTTTATGTCTAGTAATTATATGCTGCTAACAAAATATGTTGTCTAGCATTGATATGTTGTCTAACAATATTGATATGCTGCTTATTAAAAATGAATCTTCGTCTAAGATATCGTTGTCTATTAAAATGGAATTAACAAATATAAAAGGAATTAACAATATATATCTTTGTGTATGATATCGTTGTCTATTAAAAATGAATCATTGTATGTTTAAAAGGAATCGTTGTCTATGATATCATTGTCTATTAAAAAGGAATTAACAAATATAAAAGGAATTAACAATATATATCGTTGTTTATGATATCGTTGTCTATTAAAAAGGAATCGTTGTCTATTTAAAATTAATCATTGTCTATGATATCGCTATCTATGATATCATTGTCTATTAAAAAGGAATTCAAAGACGAAGGTTTATGAAACGCAGAGTATGTTTTATAAAAAAAAACATAGAGTAAGGTTTAAGAAAAACGCAGGGTATTTTTAATGAAAAACGCATCGAAAACTCTAGGTAAGATCGCAAGGTAAGAATCATGGAATCGCTGAGTAAATTCCAAGAAAATTGTCGAGCTATTTTTAAAGAAAATCATAGCAAGAAATTCATCGAGATCTAAAGCAACGCGGAGAATATCGTTGTTGTTCGTTGAGGTAAAAGTTGAGGTAAAGGATGAGGACTCCACACAACGCAAAGAAAGGGAAAACACACAAATGTTGAATTAAAGGGGCAAATTAAAAACTAAATGGAGAGAGTAAAATCAACATTAATCACAGAGCAATGAAGATAAATTTTCATTGTGCAAGCATTGCACAATTAATTTGTTGGGAAAAATAAAACGAAATGTTGAATAATGCAACTAGAATCCCAGAGAAATAGGGAAGTGTTTTCGTTGTATGCAATAAGGAATTTGCTGGGCAGAGAATTTATTCTTCACTTATTATCCAGGCAGAGGAAAGCATGACATTTGAATCTAAATATTTGACACCAGAGTGAAAGACAGTCGATTCATCTCCTAGTCGACTACTTAGGCATGGACTAATAACTTAAAGGATAAAGGAACAGAAGATAAAAACACATTTTTTCTTCATATTAAATCAATAAAGGAAAAACACAGAGAATTAATTGCATTCAGAGTTTGGGTTCGCCATGGGAAATCAAATCAAAATACAGTATGCATAAGGCTGGGGTGACTTTGAATTCTCTTATCATAAAACATTGGGCACATCAAGACAAATTCGTTGAAAGATAAAAATAAATCTCTGGATAGTGTACGTTGAATAAAACATAAATCTTAACACAGTAGAATTAGCTTAACTGAAGGCACAAGAACATTATTTAACTATCATACAATACAAATATACACATGCGTACCGTAGCCAAATGTGAATGCTCTGAAGTCATTTTCTCGCGCGTGCTCTGTCCAACTCCCGCTTGCCAACCAATGAGACCTCACCGGTACCTCCCAGCCAACACTAGGGGTACTCTTTTTCCCCTTGGGCCCCCCGAGATGCAAAGGGGCCATGCACACAATACTAGAGAATGTTACACCTAGCTCGCCTCACAAAGTCGAGCTACCACTCATCACCTAAGATGGGTATCCCAACTTCCACAAGAGAAAGTTCAGTCAAGATGAAATTTCAACAGTGTAACATTACGCAAGCCATATGTGATCCATAATCCTCCTCTTCCATCCCTTTTATAGAGTTTCTTATTCATTAGTTTTCCAAACCCTCATTAGATTCCTTTTTCATTTATTTAATTAGGAAAAACCTTCCCCATACACATGTCGCCCTATCCCCTAGTTGCACCAGAAAATCAATTTTATTAATTAATTAATTATTCTTATTTCTCTCACCCACCTAAAAGTGTTCCTAAAAACACTCCTTGGTGTCCCAAAATTCCCTTACAAATCTTAAATGACTTACACCTTACTTAATTCCTAGTTGAGTTCATAAATAGAAGGTCCCAAGGCTAGATTCCTTACTAAGTTAGACATTAAGCTTTTTCTTTAAGTTTCCCCTTTTCTTTTAGTTTCCCTTTTTCTTTAAGTTTCCTTTTCTTTTAAGTTCTCCCCCTTTTTCCTTTTTAACTAAAAATCAATTTAGCAAGTGTATATAAAAACAACCATTTACCCTTTTAATAAATTTAATCCTCCATTATAATTTTTACTTTAATAATTAAGTTTGAATTTCTTACCCCCCTTCTTGTTACATGTTTTTTTTTTTTTTCTTTAGTCACATGTTCTACTTAGACTTAGGTTTTAATTTCCCTAGGTTGGGCGAAAATTTTTAAGGAAACTTTTAGTTATTAAACTTTACTCATACCATCATCTATTTTAGGGCCGACCAGGTTCTAAGGGGGCATATTTTTCTAGGCACTAGGTTTATTAACTTATCATAGTTAAAATCACGACGTTCCCTTCAAGACGCACTACGTGCTCCAAGGGTGCCACTCGCCTCTTTCTGTTTTATTTGCGTGGCATTCCCTTCAAGACGCACTATGTGCTCCAAGGGTGCCACTTGCCTCTTGACTGAATTTGGTAGATTTCAAACCCATGGAGTCAATACTCTGCCAGGTGATCTTGTGGGAGACTAAGGGCCTCAAATGAATAAGGCACATGTCTTATTGCACACCCCTTAGAATCATCGTGAGCACCTATCACAGTCTGCCCTCATGACAACGTGGGTATTCTCGAACTATGTAATCGTTAACCTATAGTTCGAGCCACATCAGGAGTGCTAGTAGTTTGTGGCAGGGTTGCTGCCACACCTCTCCCTAAATGTCTTTGGTTGTCATGCATGACCCCTCTACTCTAAATGTGAGTTTGTTCCGCAAGATATAGTCAGCCTACATCCATCAACGAATCATGTCAGAAATAACCCAGTCAACTAAGGCAATCAGTAACTCGGTTGGTACTTCTTGTTTTATTCTTGATGTTGAGGTGGAACTGTTGTAAGTATGTAAACCACTTCCGATGGCGATCATTCTGCAATTTTCCTTGGGTATGCATGAACTGTATTGGGTTGTGATTAGTGTGGATGAATGTCTCCTTCCCTAGAATGTAATGTCTCCACTGGAAGCAAGCTTGCACAATGGAGTACATTTCTTGTCATAAGTAGGGTACTTATGGACAACATATGATAGTGTCTCACTATGATATGCCACAGGGTGGCCGTGTTGAGTGAGAATGACGACCACAACATAGTCTGAAGCATATGTCTCAGTCTCAAAGGGATGTTGTAGGTCGGATAATGAAAGTACTGGGGATGAGGACAACCGCTGCTTCAAGTCATCAAAGGCTTGTTGTTGGGACAATACCCACACAAACGTTTCCTTACCACCACACCTAGTTACTTGGCTGAGGACCCATGCGATATGAGATAATCCCAATATGAACCTGCGATAGAAATTGGCGAGGCCCAAGAAGCTTCGAAGCTCAGTGAGTGTGGTTGGGGCTGGCCAGTCACAGATGACTTGAATCTTTGCTTGATCCACATGCACAACATGTTGATCAAGGATGTAGCCTAAGTAATGGACCATGTCCATGCCAAAGGAGAATTTTTTCAAGTTTGCATATAGTTTGTGTTGTCGTAGGGTGTGCAGAACCTGTTGAATATGTTGCAAGTGTCATGCCTGAGTCTTGTTGTAGATGAGGATATCATCTAGATACACCACTACAAAAGCATTGTTGAAAGTTCGCAGGATATCGTCCATCATCCTCATAAAAGTTGTTGGAGCATTTTCCAAACCAAAGGGCATGACCAACCATTCAAAAAGACCTTCTTTTGACTTGAAGGCGGTCTTCCATACATATGTCTATTCTATTGGGACCTGGTGGTATCCAGACTTCATATCAATCTTACTGAAGTATTTATCCCCCGTGAGTTGATCAAGGAGGTTGTTGATTTGAGGAATCGGGTACCGGTTCCGGAATGTGATTTTATTTAGGGTCCGATAATCAATGCAAATTCGTCAGGTCTCGTCTTTCTTCTGCACCAGTACAATTGGGCTCCCACAAGGAGATGAGCTGGGATGGATGTGCCCCTTGTGGAGAGGTTCTTATATCTTCCTCTTCATCTCCTCATATTCTAATAGAGAGAAACAATAGACCGGCCCATTGGGTAGTGGTGCACCTAGGGTCAGATTGATGGGATGCTTGGCCTAGCAGTGTAGAGGTACCCTAGTAGGAGAGGAGAAGATATCTGAGTATTCTTCCATGACCTTATCCACTTGCTTCTGATGTGTGGAGAGATCGGTCACACAGGCCTTGGATGTGGCTACAATATTTCTCTTACTTTGAGAGAGAATCACAAAGAAGACAAATTTCTCATTTTGAGAGATGACATTCTCGCATTGCTTGGAAGAGATCAAGGAAATAACACTAGGAGGGACTACCTCGGGTATCTTGTACAATTTCTTGTTCAAAGTAATAATAACACTATGAGGCTTAGACTCATATATAACATGACATTTCCATAAATAAGGTTGGCCCAAAATAACATTACAAACTTCGAGATAAGAAACATCACACAATACCTCGTCTTTGAAGGGCTTGATGTTGTACGATAGTTGACATTGTTGGCTGACGCGGAGATTGATTCCTTGGCAGATCCATCCAATGGTGTAGGGTTGTGAGTGCGGTGTTGTCGGCAGGGTTGACTTCTTAATGACCTCTGCTGAGATGAGGTTCTTTTGGCTATTGCTATCAACGATGAAGTGCAGTGAGTGCCTTTTACCCACATCTTTGAATGGAAAAGGTGCTCGCCTTCTTCTTAGTCGTCTAGTTCACGAGGCTGGAGCTTGGTGGTAGAAACAATGTCACTAGGTTCTGTGTCAATAATCTGTCTTCCCCTTTCTGTTTCTGAATCAGATTCAGAACTCGCATCTGATTCAAAGTCTTTCACTTCGGCCACTAGTGACTTCTTTGAGCAACAATCAACAATGTTATGCCAAGGTCTCTTATGGAAGTTGCACCACTTCCTGGTATCCTTCTTTGTCTTTCTGGTGTCCTTTTTTGCTTGCAGCTTGGACTATTTTTCCTGATATTGTCCATCTTTGCTCTATCCTTTGTTTTGTAGGTTGGGGCCTCTATTTACCGATTTTTGCTGTGAGGGGTTTCCAGACCCAAATTGTTGCGGCTTTTGTTTGAGCTTCTGCTCGATTTTGACAACATATCAATAGGACGCGCCCAAGGACAAGATGTCCAGAAATTCCATTTCGGTCTAGATGTATCTATGTAGAGCACTGCGATACTCGAGCACCAGATGTTGCTATGAATCTTTGATACCCATCTTGGTGCGCAGGGTATGGAAGATATTTGTGAAATCTGTCACTACTTGGTCTCTTTCTTGCCGCAGTGTGGTCCATTTGGTATACAAGTCGTCATAACTTCTAATAGGATAGTATTGTTCCTTAATAGCATCTCTAAAGGATTCCCAGGTGGTCGCGACTATAAATAATGAGGGTTCCTCTATTTCCTTTTGCTCACAGAAAGTTTCCCACCAATCTTTGACATGGGAAACGACTTTGAGGAGCACAATAGTAATTTTTTCTCTATTTGAAAAGTTATGGACAGAAAAATACCCTTCTAGTAGATTCAACCACTTGTCTACAACATATTCATCTATCTAAACTTCAAATATAGGAATATTGAAGTTGATTTGTACCTTGAAGGGGGCAGCGCCTCCGCTCAAGGAAGACGTATCACTTGTTGGTAGTCACCGAAGGATTTGCGCGAAACTATCCATCATCTCATTCCTTTGTTGCATGAGGGATTCCTCAAGAAATATTTTGAAAGGATCTCCTATCTTGTCATATTTATTTTCTCCTGCCATGAGAGGTCATTTAGGTGTGCAAGAGCTTTTGTCCTCAAGAGAAACAAGCTCGAGACCCAATTCTTTGTACCCTGACCTCGTTGGGGACATGAATTAAAACGACAAGGAGCATACCTATATGATACCATTGATCTAGATTTTATGAGCATAAAAAAATGAATACAGATTATTAAAATATGCTTAACACAGAATAATAGAGATACAGTAAAACTGGTTTTCTATTCAATAAGGAAATAAGCTGAAACTGTAAAATGCAGCGGAAAACAAGCTTGCTGGAATGGTGGCGGCTTATCTCTGAGAAGAGATGTGACGGTTGTGCTCATTTGCAAGAAGATGATTATTATGAGGCTCTGAAGGCCTTTTTACAATAAACAGGAATTTACAAAACCCTTGACATCCAAAAACCTAACCCTAGGAGATGAAGCACCAAAAGTCATGTGGGCCCCGTTTGGGTAAGTTAGTACATCAACTTCCCGGGGTCGTAAATTTTGCATACAATCTCCTTTTTAGGTGCACAATATACCATTGGAAAGGTCTATCCGAGGACTACACATTTTGTTGCTATCTATTTAATATCATTTTCCACTGTGGCGAGCCCTAAAAACACTATTTAGGGCCTCAAAATAGCCCCGCAAGTCAGGGAATAAATCCAAGTGCTCAAAGGAAAAATCATCAAAATCCTCAAGGTATGACCAAAAATCACTAGGAGAGTATAACACCAGGTCATCCTTGGGTGTCTAAAAAAGGTTTGTAATCATACCATCTCCTTGTTGCTAATTGTCAAAATTAGTAACCTCATATGATAGTTGTAAAGGAAACTTTTGGAAATGACCCTCAATGTCGTAAATGGGATCCTCATTAGAACCAATCACATCCCATTTACGCCTTCCAACATGTATGAACTCATAAATATTATCAACAATGTCACTACCTTTATCATAACATGAAGGATTTAAAGCATCCAAGGGATCCTCTAGTACCTCTTCTCTTTCCAAATCATAAAACAAAGCATCATCAAAATCTTGGAAAGGGAGGTAACTTACCGTGTTCACTTATTGTTGTGTAGGAGTATCATTGGCTTGGATGACTTCATCAAATGGAAGAGGGTCCAGTACTTCACTAAGACTCATCTATTCATCTTCATCAGAAAATGAAGGAGCTAACTCTTCCAAGGGTTCCTTTACTTCTTCACCTTCTGAATCATAGAACAAACTGTTATCAAAAAACTGGAAAGTAAAATGACTCACCTCATTCTCTTCATCTTGTGTAGGAGAGACAGGACCTTGGAGAGAATCATCGGATAGAGGAGTAGTTACGAGTGCTTCATCCTCATAATTCACTTCTCTAGTTAAATCTTCACTACATTCTATCGAATCATGGGAAAAATCGTGCTCCTCTTCAAGGGGTTGACAATTTTCTTCATAAATTTATCCTTCTATATCAGAGGGTTCTTGGTATTAATTAAGTTACACACCTCTGAGATCTCCCACAATCTCAGTGGTGAATCCTTCATCCTCTAGGGCTACCGCGATATTCTTAAGGACATCTTCATATGTCAAGCATTGCGATTTTACAAACTCAGTAAACCTACTGATGAGGTCTATGAAAGATGAAATACCCCTATCTTTGCAACAACTCTTAAACCAATATTGTAAAATAGATGGAAGAGAGAGTATGAATAATTTTACCAGAATATCCTTCCCTCCCAATTCTATCTTGCCTATATACTTCAGGAATTCTACAATGTGAGTAATTGGGAGGCCTCCAAAACTTGGAGAGTTGCTTGACCATTTTGTATCAAAATAATGTGGGTATCCTTGAAAACTTTTGAAATCAATAGGCGGATACACTTATTCCCAGGGAGCCATGACCCTATAACTTGGAAATACCACATAATTGAGAGTAATGTGGCACCTTGGAAAAGGTTAGTGGAGTCACCAGATAATTTTCTTGAAACTATCAAAGAGATGAGGGAATCACCCTCAGTGAAGTCACCATATAATTTTCTTGAAACTATCAAAGGGATGAGGGAATCACCCTCAATGGAGTCGTTGAGTAAGATTTGTAAAGTAGAATGATTTTAAGGAAAGGTTTACTGAAAAGTGTCGTCTTTGAGGAGAATTGACTCAGTGTTCCCTACAAGCGATGCTGAAATGTTATCAAACAATTTGTACTTTACCAAAATCCAAAGGTAAGTGAAAAATAAATTGGCGTAACAGGAGGTTATCCTATCATTGTCATTGAAATAAGATACATCTTTCTCTTTAGGGGTGGTATCCCAAGAGAGATGTCCTTAGTGACCTGGGGGTTTGAGAAGGAAAAGGTAATAGTATAAAGAAAAGTTCTTCCCCTCTCACAAGTCACACTGATCAGAAAGTCCCAAGGGTTTTAATAAGATGAAGCAAAGATTTGCTTAAGTGTACCTGCCTAGAACAAGACAACAAGAAAACACTATTTTCAAGTAACAATTGATATTAGTGCTTTGTAAAACCTTGGAATTTCAATAAAAGCAATAAACAAGCTTCAATAATGACCCAAAATGATAACCTAGAATTGGCAATATGCTAGCATTTGTCAGAAGCAAACAAGGCAATGTAAAATAAACTTTAACATGTGCTTTTAGGATATTTTACTGTTGTCATATATGATTGTAGCTTACTTTTGTAACAAAAACAAGAATGCTAGTAAGTTATTATAATCTAGGGTTATGAATGGTTAGCAAAGACCTTGAAGTAGAAGATTTAAGGGGTTTTTTCATCAATCAATCAAATGTAAGGTATAAACTAGTGGCTTTAGGGTTAATGGAGTCACTTTTGCAGCAACAATCTTGAAGGAAACAAATGATAGTAAGTGAAATAAATACAAGAGGGAGGATGGTTGCGGTGTTGGTAACCGAAGGCTTCAATCATCCAAAACTCTAGAAGGAAAACAACTACTAGGAAGTAGGTAACCCTAGGCCTTAACAATTTTCCTTCTTCTTTAGGTCAATCTTGAGATAAATAAAATATTAATGAAGCAATGGTGTTAGAGTGCTACAAAGGTAGGGCTCTATCATATGATTCAATAGAGGTGTCTTCTAGCAAAATCAAGTAGGTGGATAGCTATTGAGAGAAGGACAATAACGTGTGCTTATTCTCCTATGGTTTCACACTAGCAATTTCATAATATTAGTAAATGCAAAGTAAAATATACCATAACCATTCAAAGAAAGAATAATTGCAGTTTTTCACTTACATTCACTAAGAATAATCTAGTAACATGCCCTAGTTGAAGACTTTCCACCATGAAAATGCCAAAAATCACCAAATAAAGCTCCCTCCAAGAGTTTTGCAACACATAGTTCAACCAATAAGCATTAAAAGAGGCCAAATTTCAGACCTCACACATGTGTGAGTGAAATATGATCAAAAAATGAGAGTCTTAACTCTCTATGTATACAATAATCATGACCTTTAATTACAATTTAGGTCAAAAAAGGCTGACATGGCTAGTTTACATCAAAAATCTAGTTTTACATAAAATTAAAAATTTAAAACCATAAATTCATATTTTAGGGTGACATCATGCCCCTCTTAGGGTAACATTAGCCTCCTTTTTGGAATGCTAGGCCTCCAAAGTGAAACGTTGGGGTTCAAAACCCCTCAGGAACTGCCACACGTGCCAACCAAAGCCATCCTCATGTTGGATACTTTAACTGGGTGATGTCAAGGCTTTGAATGATGATTTTAAGGACCTTCAAGGGCCAATGTCATGGTGGGAGGGCAAGACCCCCCTAGGTCCAGGCCTACCAAAGTGCCCCTGGTGAAAGGTCCTACCTTTTCTATGGTGCAAGCCTCTAGTATCTCTCTGCCCCTGGCTTGGGTCTCAACATCCATCTGGTGGGATTTTGTCCCTATGGAGGTCCGAGCTAATCATCTCCCCATATGTACCTGTCCATCGGGCATGGTCTTGCAACAACAACAAGTACTCCCTCCATGGTCTCATAAGTCACAGGGATCATATCAATGTCAATCACATATAATAATAAAGTTACCCAAACATGTGCATAAAACTCCCCTTTTCTCAAACAAGTGCTTAAAGACGTTATGTTATTCTACAAGCCAGGTTCTGAGAGGGTCTCAAGATGTCCTATTGGGAAAATTCTCCTTAGGTGTGGGGTGTTTCCAGATGAAGTCCAATCTAGGTCATGTAAGTGCATGAGATGGTGTGGGGGATGTTTGGGCAAGGGGTGCAGTGATGACATGGAAATGTAGGTTTTACCTATGGGTGCCTCTTAAGAGGGTGAGTTGCACCTTGTTATGGATGCAATTGTTTCCTAGTCCATTCAATGCCTTTTTACTCTTTGTCTTATTGATTTTTCTTTTAAGAGAATAGCTAGGGGACACTACCCTGGCATGGTGACCAGTGGTGACAGCGTTACCCACAAGCATTTCACAAAGATGAGAAGGTTGGCTCATGATGATACCCCCTTTCTCTTGGCTATGCCAAGAGAAAGAGGGTATCATCACGAACCAACCTATTAGGTCCATGGGTACCTAGCAATATGACATTGCCACCAGCTGGTTACCACGCTGGGGTAGTGACTCTTGGTTGCATGGCCAAGGGAAAGGAGGTCTCATCACGAGCCAGCCTTCCCATTTATGTGAAAGTACTTGTGGGTAACGTTGTCACCACTAGTCACCACACCAAGGCAATGTGCCCTAATTAACTCTTGAACAAAAAAGAAATAAAGAATAAAAGAATAAAAAGAATGAAGAATAAAAGGCAAGAATGGGCTTGGAAAAAATGCATCCAGGATAGGTACAACTCGCCTTCTACAAAGGCACCCACAAGTAACATTTTTTCATCCTTGGCCCTCACTGCACCCACATGATTGGACATCCCCTAACCACATTCACCCACTTACATGGATTGGATGAGGTCTCTTCCAGGAACTTTCCTTTTCTAATGGACACTATCCCAATAGGATGCCTTGTCCTTTTCTTCAGATTGTATTGCAGGCTTGTGTAACGTCTTTGAGGTTTTGACTGATGTATTAGGGATTTTATGCACATGTCTTTCCTTCCTCTCAACTGGTTCGGAGGGGAATCTTTGAAATCTCCTTGAAAGGGACAAGTCAATCCACTAAACCTCCTCAGAGGTTGCGCCCTCACACTGAATGAGTGAGCCCTTACTGCTGCAACCTGCAAAATTGTTGTTGAAGATCGATGGAAGATCTGTGTGACCTCCTCGGTGAATAGGGTGTGTCTCTCAACATAGAAATCAGACAATGGTGTATTCCTCTTCGAATCCACTGAGCTACCTCTCCTGAGATGTGCTTCTCTCCTCAATGACAAGTCAAAATCCACATAATGATGAATTAGGTCGTTGAACCTTCTCTTATAGCTACCTGAAACCCTAATTCGTTGTTGACTTCTAATTTTAGCTTGTATGTTCTATTTTCATCTCAAATTGGCTTAAAAGCACTTTTAGCTACTTTTATCTCAATGTCACTTTCTGAATATAACACCTTTGACTGGAGTGACCTCTAGTAACCCTGTTTACCCTTTTCTGGCCTTGGCTATAGTCTAATGGGGCGGTTTAGACCATTAATCCTCCTCTCTAGAGATCTTATTTGGAAAGGGACATTACAGTCCCCCCTTATCGAAATTGCTTGTCCTCAATCAATACCAATCCAGGGTACTACAACACCTGCTCTCTCTCCCAAGTAGTGTCCTCTATTGAAATCCCTCTCCATCTAATCAAACACTCTCTAATGACCCTGCTCCTCAGTTTCCGCTCCAGAAACTCCAGTGCCTCCTCTAGAACCAACTCCAACTGTCCCTCCTCATCCAATGGGGGAAGCTCCTCTAATGTGTTGATGAATTGTTCCACTGAATTTTTGAGGCAAGATACATGGAACATGTTATGAATCTTTCTCCCCTCTAGAAGCTCTAGCTCATAAGAAACCTTGCCTACTCAGTGCATGATCCTGTAAGCGCCATAAAATCTGGGCTCGAGCTTCTCGGCCCCACTCTTCTTCAGAGATGACTGTCTGTAAGGTTGGAGTCTCAATAAAACTAGATTCACAACCTCAAAGATGCACTCTATCATGTGCCTGTCCGCAATCATCTTCTATCGGTTATGTTTTTTGTAGGTTCTCTTTCAGTGACTTGAGAATCTCCTGCAGTGGTGATTTTAATAACCCCCCCTAAATTTATATGTATAATAATTGGGCGAATCCCCATGATACATAGGAAAAATTGAGGCTATTTTATCAATAATATAATATGTATATATAATTTTTGGTGAATATTTTAGTCTTGTAAAATCTTGGCGAATCTTTCATTGAATTAAAAAATCTTATAAAATATTGGCGAATCTTTCACTGAATTATAAAATCTTGTAAAATCTTAGCAAATCTTTCACTTAATTATTAAACCTTTAAATTCTTGGTGAATTTTTTGTAAACAAGTGTTCTTCCTTGTCCTGTATGATGGCCTAGTTAATATATCATAGAATTTATATGCCATATGATGGATGATATCATAGAAGGTGTTCTGGGATAACCCAGAAATTTGCAGCTTGTGTGTAAAGATCCACGAAATCCACTTTTGCATCTACTTCTGCTGGTATGAGAGTCTAGAGATATGCCAAAGTGTAATAAACCTCTTATGAAATATAAAAGTGCAATTTCCAATGTGTATATAAATCAAAAGATAGTCATGCAACAACCAATTGTAAGCATCATTTCTATTTTATACTTAAACTATCAGTAAATTCCATATAACACGTTTTTTTTTTTTCCATTTAAATGCATTAATGTAATTCATTTCTTCCGTTCTCCCTTCCCTCTTTCTTCCTGGCTTGGGAACTATCAATATTACTAATTTATACTCCTGAAAACTATTTTTAGTATATTTAAGTGCATAAATTTCAAGATATTACAAATATCATAAACCAATGAATAAGGAATAGACTGTTTCAAAAGGGTGCCAAAGTTGGCCTTCATTATGTGTGCTAAATGGTTTCTAAGACACTTTGGATCAAAAACATTGAATTGAAAGCGTTGACATTTGCCAACTTCCAAATGTAGCATGCAATAAAGAAAGGAAATGTTTCTTTTGGCAAAGTGCAACCTCAATAATTTCATCCTCAATTTGATTAATCAAATACCACTTAATACACCATACACAAGGGTAATAGTTATAATCCAACATATCTTTTTCATCCCATACACAAGAATAACAAGCCTAAGCCACCAAATCTTCAATAGGGAACCTTTCCTTAAAATGTATTGAATTCTCAATGACACTAGTCAAGCATCCGTTTTGTAAGAATGTAGAGACATTATTTAGTATCTAGT
>ML799980.1:19588-31648 GCA_009831015.1 Picea engelmannii | reverse complement strand
CTTAAAATGTATTGAATTCTCAATGACATTGGTCAAGCATCCATTTTGTAAGAATGTAGAGACATTATTTAGTATCTAGTGCCTTGTGTAGATACAAATATATGAAGGTACACTATCAAAGTTGCATGGTTACATTAGTAGTTGCTTGTTGTCTTAGATCATTTGTGATTGTTTTCTCAAAATCATCCTGAGTATAGGGACATGTCACTACCAACATTCTCGTGAAATGTGAAGAAAGTCCCATTTCATCCCATTTTTGTTTTATTAGCAGTGCTGCCAAGTAAAATGGTGATTTGGGTGGCAATTGAGGCCTTTTTATAATAGCCCCTAAATTTAGAAGTTTCAGGTCAAATCTGAAAATCGCATGGTTTGATCCTTTCCCAGCTGTTGTTTTTAGGGTCCATATCACTTTCCACATTATATAGCTCAACCATAGCTTCCCAATAAGCTATCTTGCTTCCCAATCAAAGTTTGGAGTGAAAATTTAACAATCCCGGCAAATCAGTTGTTGCAATTGAAACTTGGGGCACTCAACTCTTGGCCTTCCACCTACTTTGTCCTTGGTATTTCCATATTATTTTCCTTTCATTTTATGTTGTATATGTTAATGAATAAGGGAATCACCCTCTTGCACGAGGAGTTTGGCTAATGGGAGCAGGATGCATCTCTTTTTAGATATTGCTACCACCATTGTACACAACCAATAAAGAATAAAATTTATATCCACTAAAACATTATTGTGTTTTATTTCTGCAATTGTCTTTAGTCATTTCATTCATTATTATACACATTATGTTTCTGAAAAGTAATGTCTCCAACAAATTCCCTCCATAATCTAGATGACGATGTGATTATAAATTAGTGCAACTATGAAAGGTAGAAATTTAGAATCTATTTTCTACAAAAGGATACAAATCAAAGATTCGCTTCTCACTTCAAACAAATATATAAGAAGTAAATGACATATATTTACCTCTTGATTTGGAAACACTCCTCAATTTCCCCCCAAATATGGCACTTAGTTATGAATCCATAAAAGTCTGTGTTCTAATTATTTCAGTGCGATTCTTAGGGACAACAATATCCCAATCATCATTGCCACTAATTGTAACCAATGAAATTTTGTTTCCACCAGAGCCATTTAGGTCCCTACCTTCCAGTTTAAGTAGTTCATTGTGCAATTGATCCATAACAAAACTAAGAAATTCTTCAACATATTCTTGTGTAGGCCTTCCTAAAGAACTGAGAGGTTGGTTATGACTAAAGGTTTTAAATACAACATCAAACATGGTTGGATAAAAATACCTTCCCACCTCAATCCCTCATGTTTTCTTTACATTATTTTTCATATCTATGTCAATATCTTAGCTTATAAATTCAATTTGGGTGATGTTGGGCAATTTGAAAACCAATAAACTATTGTTGGGCTATTTGGTAATTCTATGGGCCATCACATTTTTCTCTTGGGTAAGGAGGAAGGTGTAGATTTCCCAATTTTCTTTTAAACAGTCCAATCCAAGCCATATGCTAGTGTATGAGGTATATTTTGGGAACTTTCCTTTTCCAGTGGACACTAGCCCAATAGGACGCCTTGTCCTTTTATTTAGATTTGTATTGTAAGCTTGTGTAACGTCTTTGAGGTTTTGACTGATGTATTAGGGATTTTATGCACATGTCTTTCCTTCCTCTCAACTGAGTCAGAGGGGAATCTCTGAAATCTCCTTGAAAGGGACAAGTCGATCCACTAAACCTCCTCAGAGGTTCTGCACTCACCCTGAATGAGTGAGCCCTTACAGCTGCAACCTACGAAACTATTGTTGAATATTGATGGAAGATCTGTGTGACGTCCCCGATGACTAGGGTGTGTCTCTCAACATCGAAATCAGCCAATGGTGTATTCCTCTTGGAATCCACTGAGCTACCCCTCCTGAGATGCACCTCTCTCCTCAATGACAAGTCAAAATCCACATAATGATGAATTAGGTTATTGAACCTTCTCTTATAGCTGCCTGAAACCCTAATTCATTGTTGACTTCTAGTTTTAGCTCGTTTGTTCTATTTTCATCTCAAATTGTCTTAAAAGCACTTTTAGCTACTTTTATCACAATATCACTTTCCGAATATAACACCTTTGACTGGAGTGACCTCTACTAACCCTGTTTACCCCTTTCTAGCCTTGGCTATAGTCTAACGGTGCGATTTAGACCATTAATCCTCCTCTCTATAGCTCCTATCTGGAAAGGGACATTACAGTCCCCCCTTCTCGAAATTTCTTGTCCTCAATCAATACCAATCCAGGGTGCTACAACACCTGCTCGCTCTCCCAAGTAGTGTCCTCTATTGAAATCCCTCTCCATCTGATCAAACACTCTCTGATGACCTTGCTCCTTAGTTTCCGGTCCCGGAACTCCAATGCCTCCTCTGAAACCAACTCCAACTATCCCTCCTCATCCAATGGGGGAAGCTCCTCTAATGTGTTGATGAATTGTCCCACTGCCTTTTTGAGGCAAGATACATGGAACACGTTATGAATCTTTCTCCCCTCTGGAAGCTCTAGCTCGTAAGAAACCTTGCCTACTCGGTGCATGATCCTGTAAGCACCATAAAATCTGGGCTTGAGATTCTCGGCCCCACTCTTCTTCAGAGAGGACTGTCTGTAAGGTTGGAGTCTCAAGAAAACCAGATCCACAACCTCAAAGATGCGCTCTGTCATGTGCAT
Organism: Picea engelmannii; assembly: GCA_009831015.1. Taxonomy (NCBI): domain Eukaryota; kingdom Viridiplantae; phylum Streptophyta; class Pinopsida; order Pinales; family Pinaceae; genus Picea; species Picea engelmannii. The sequence goes on along the minus strand of ML799980.1, from coordinate 28,929 downwards.
GTCCGCACTCATCTTCTGTTGATTGTGTTGTTTGTAGGTTCTCTTTCAGCAACTTGAGAATCTCCTACAGTGGTGATTTTAAGAACCCCCCTTCAATTTATATGTATAATTATTGGGTGAATCCCTACGATACATAGGAAAAATTGAAGGCTATTTTATCAATAATATAATATGTATATATAATTTTTTGGCGAATATTTTAGTCTTGTAAAATCTTGGCGAATCTTTCACTTAATTATTAAACCTTTAAAGTCTTGGTGAATTATTTGTAAAGAAGTGTTCTTCCTTGTCCCGTATGATGGCCTAGTTAATATATCATAGAATTCATATGCCATATGATGGATGATATAATAGAAGGTGTTCTGGGATAACTTGGAAATTTGCAGCGTGTGTGTAAAGATCCACAGGATCCACTTTTGCATTTGGTTCTGCTGGTATGAGAGTCTAGAGATATGCCAAAGTGTAATAAACTATTTATGAAATATAAAAATGCAATTTCCAATGTGTATATAAATCAAAAGATATTCATGCAACAACCAAATGTAAGCATCATTTCTATTTTATACTTAAACTATCAGTAAATTCCATATAACATGGGTTTTTTTTTTCATTTTAATGCATTAATGTAATTCCTTTCTTCCTTTCTTCCTTTCTCCCTTCCCTCTTTCTTGTTGGCTTGGGAACTATCAATATTACTAATTTATACTCCTGAAAACTAGTTTCAATGTATTTCAGTGCACAAATTTCAAGATATTACAAATATCATAAACCAATGAATAAGGAATAGATTGTTTCAAAAGGGTGCCAAAGTTGGCCTTCATTATGTGTGCTAAATGGTTTCTAAGACACTTTGGATCCAAAACATTGAATTGAAAGAATTGACATTTTCCAACTTCCAAATGTAAAATGCAATAAAGAAAGGAAATGTTTCTTTCGGCAAAGTGCAACCTCAGTGATTTCATCCTCAATTTGATTAATCAAATACCACTTAATACACATTTTGTCGTCCTAATACACACTTGTAAATGTGGGAAAAGTCCAGCTCACTTACTGTGTTCTTGGAGTCACAATGCCTAGGTTCACAGTCCACATTGTCACCTTGACTGGAACCTCTTCCTTCTAGGCTTACTCCTAGGGAAGCCAAGGGGGGTAGACCCTAGTTACTAGATATGATTTAATGTTTATGTTCTAGGAATTGGTTTTAATTTGTTAAAGGTTTAGAGGAAAACTAACCTATCATGCTAAGGCAGCAAATGCAAAGTGCCAGATTATTTATGTTAAGCAAACCATTCCCTAAGTCAACTAAGACTAGTGCCTAAAGGTTGGGCAAAGGGGTCAACTATGTTCAAGAAGGTTGATTACAAAAGATTACAATGATCATAAAATTACAACTACTTCACAACAAAGAGATACAATTACTTACAATAATGAATGAGAGATATTACAACAATTATACAAGAGATACACAAGATACAAATAGACAAGATTAACCAAGTGCCAAAGTGTGAGAATTAAAAGATATTCAAAAGTTAAGATCATTCACATAAGGCCAAGCATGCCCCAATAAAAATTGGACTGCTTTTCAATGGCAACCACTAAAGCACTCAAGATCCAACAAGAATATGCCTCCAAGTGGGATGTGCTATCTCTTGAGGGATCACACCATAAGAGCATGAATTTGAAAGATATAAAATACTTGAAAGATAAATGCTCAACTCACATAAGAGATTTAACACTTAGAAAATTAAACCATAGACTTGCATGAAAAATAAAATATGTATGTGTGCTTGCAATGTATAGTTCTAAACAACCATAAGATATGTCCCAAAAGAAGATTGCCTAGAAAACTAAGTGGTTAAGAGTTGCTTAAAGATTTGTAGATTTTAATTACCCTACTAAATAAGTGTCAAACCTTAATCCTCCTCCTCCTATTGCCAAATCGTTGTTGGATGCTCAAGATAGTAAGGCAACAAGGCCCACCCTAGCTTTCCCAGTTAGCCCTAAAATCTTAGTACTTCCCGGAAAGGACACATCCTGTGCACCATGAGACCGTCACTGATCTACACCTTCCGTTGTTTTCTTCAAACCCCGTTTTAGATGGTGAAGATGGTGGAATTTAGGTGTCGTAGTTGGTATAGTATATTTTTATGACTTAGGAATAAGTCTTAAGATGTGTAATGAGTGTTTTAGATAAGTTTTAGATGCCCAAAAATAGTGAAAACGAGCCAAAACCGAAACTTAAAATGACTGTTGTGAATGTGTTATAAATTATGAAATTGCAGCATGTAAAGACATATGAACTTGTAAAGAAAAATATGAAAGTAAATACCACTCACATCATCATCCACTTAACCATATATGCATGTAAACTTGAAATAAAAAGTAAAGTGGAAGGCAAGAACAACTTGCCAACTATAATAGGAAATTGCTTTAAGTTGTGATCGTTCATCCATGAAGTTAATTCATTGAAGATAGCATGCAAAAAAAAATGAAAATAGTTAGGAATGACCTCTCTTGTTCTTTTCCATCATTACATTAGCCCATTAACTCAAATTTACAAAAATTACATTTTTGACTTAGCAATACAAATTGTTGTTTTGACCGACTTTGACTCCGGGTGGACAAACACCTAGCTAAGTTTGTCTGACTGAGCTGAAACTTGGTCCAAGGGTGTAGGGGGTGCCTTTCCATTTATTTTGAGCACAAATACCCCTATCAAAAACCCAAAGGCCTAGTTTTTACAATAATTGCTCAAAAACAATTAATTAATTAAATAATTAAAATCTCAACCTTAGGAAAATTAATTAAATTTAATTAATTAAAAAAAAACTATTTAAACTTGACGATATTCTGCGAAACTTTCTATGATGTATTGCATGGTCATTTACATCATTTCTAAACAATAGCTACCAGAGGATGAGACCATTAGAATGCCCTTCACCACTTTGGAGGAATTATTACAAGTGTGAGGGAAAAACTCAAGGGAAATTAATAAGGCTGAAAAGCCCAATTAATAACCTGAGGATAAAAAACCCTCAGTGAAAGGAACTCTCCCAATGAAAACATCCCAAGGCACCTGACCTAACTATGATCCATGCAGACCTATTACATTATTAACCCGCGCAGGGGTGCGGAAACTCCGTTTAAAAAAAATTGTGCTTGAGGCATACATTGTCCAGTGGAACCAAACTGTCTTCGACATATTAGCATCTGATGATGCATATCTTCATGGCACATGGATTTGACCCCCTAGTTGAATAGGCAGTGAACATCTGGCTCCACATGGGGACATGTGTTCGATCTTCTCACATGGGACGGAGAGCATACGAGAATCCAACATCTACAACAGGTGCTCACCAATAACCAACATGAGCATACATATACACATATAACCAAATGAATAAATGCTATAAACAACATCTACATAATGGAATATCTAAAGTACAACATTATAACTACAAAATGAATCTATGATATAAAAATAATCCTAAGTACATATCAACATAATGAATGAAAACAATACAAAATTGAAGATACGAGGAAAAGGGTTAGAGATACGTTACAGAGGGTGTCCCTTTGGACACCAAGTTGCCCATCATCTAAAAAAGAGTTTGAGTTGTTGCCCATTCCTTGGAATGTTGATGAGATCACCATCCAAATGGCTGAGATGAAAAGAATTAGGCCTTGCTATTTTTCTGATCAAATATGGACATAACCACAAGCTATCAAACTTGTCAAGTTTCCTTGGTTTTTCTCTGCCTTTATCCCATAGAAAAAATGTATCCCCAATCATGAAATCCCTTTTCCTAGATGACTTGTTAAAAGCCTTCTTTACCTTACTCTGATTCTTGCAGTTCTGATCATAAGCCTTTCGTCTGATTTCATCTAACTCGATGACCTGATTGACCCTGTTTTGAATTGCATCCTGCTCTGTGGAAAAATCCTCAAATGACCCATAAGTACGAAGTATAAGATGTACTGGAAACCTAGATTCCAATCCATATACTAACTCAAAGGGACTCTTCTCAGTTGTTGCTTTCTTTGTTATTCTGTCAGCCCATAATGCATACTTAATTTTATTATCCCAAGATTTTTTGTTTTCACCGACTATCTTTTTAACTATGGTCATTAAGTTTTTGTTACTTGAATCTGCTTGACCATTTCCTTGAGGATAGTAATATGATGCATGTGAAAAGATAATACGATATTTGAAACAAAAATATGACATCTTAGCTGAACAAAAGGCCTTGGCATTATCTGTCACTATATTTGATGGGACCCCAAATCTGGTTATAATTCTGTCTTCTAGGAAATCCATCACAACCTTCTCAGTTGTTGACTTGGTAGGAATGGATTCAACCCACTTGGTAAAGTAATATGTTGCTATGATAACCCATGAATACCCATTACTTGAATTATCATTAAACTTCCTGATGAAGTCCAAACCCCACGACTGAAAAGGTGCCTCAACCACAACTGGTTGCAAAGGGAGAGTTGCTAACTTCTGCTTTCCTATGAAAAGCTGACATGCCTCACATTTCCGTACAAACTGATGCACATATGAAAATATCATGGGCCAATAATACCCTACTCTAAGGATTTTGTGGGTAGTTGTTTTAGCAACAAAGTGTCCACCACAAAACCCTCCATGGAATTCATCCATTAGTTTCTTTGACTCAACGTCATCCACACATTTAAGCATAACCCCATCAGGATTCTTCCATCCTAACCCATCTCTAGTAAGGACATACTTAGCATATTTTAATGTTAAAGCCATTTTCTCGTGTCCTAGTAGATGTCTTGGACAAGTCAGATTCTTAAGATAAAATATTATGTCTGCATACCATTCTACTTGTTCAAGCTTCAAAAAGTTAGGAGGAAACTCTTCATTATTAATTTGACAAACCATACCTAAGGAATTCTCATTACTTTTTTTTAACATCTTAACCAAACCTTGACCCTTGATCAACTTTGTAGGTTTGATTTCCAAATCATACTCTTGGATTTTAGCAATCCATCTACCCCTTGAGCCTAATCCTTCCACTTGTGATAAAACATCCTTAACCACAAAATTAGGTACATAACCAATCACTTTGGAATATCTGATGAAGACTCTGAAATGCTTGAGTGATTTCACCAAGGCATAAGCCTATTTCTCAAACATGGGATACTTCAGCTCTGAATTTTGCAAGGACCTACTCATATATGCAATGGGTTGATCATGGCCTTGATCATTTTTCTGAAGCAATACACCAACAATAGTGTCTTCAGAAGCAAAAGAGAAAATTTGAAAGTCCTTATTATAGTCTGGCCTAATAAGGATGAGAGCTTCACATGTGGCAGTCTTAATACACTCAAAATCTTGCTTACTTTCTTCATTCCATTCAAATTTAACATCCTTCTTAAGCAACTTATATATAGGTTTCATGATCTCAGGATAGTTAGGAATGAACCTATGGACAAAATTGGTTTGTCCTAAGAAGGATTGGAGAGCTTTCTTTGATGCAGGCAAGGGCACCTTGCTGATAGCCTCAACTCTCTATGGGTCTAACTTGACCCCTTCTTTCGAAATTATGTGGCCCAATAATTTACCTTCAGTTACCCCAAAGACTGACTTAGCAGGATTTAGATAAATTCCAAACTCTCTACATCTGTCCAAAACTTACCTAAGGTGGTTAATGTGATTTTTCTCATCCTTAGAAAATACTATCAAATCATCCTGATATATTTCAATCAATTTTCCAATCATCCCCCTAAAGGCATAATCCATAGCTCTCTGAAAATTAGCTCCAACATTTGATAAACCAAATGGCATTCTAAGATATTCAAAGGTTCCCCATGGAGTAGTAAAAGTTGTCTTATGCTTGTCCTCTGCTTTAAGTCTGATCTGATTATATCCTGAAAAAACATCAAGCATGGAAATCATTCTCGATCTTGTTACTCTTTGAAGTAAAGTTTCCATCTTGGGAAGGGGGTAGTGGTCTTTTGTGCAAGCAATGTTCAAATTCCTGAAGTCAATACATATCCTGATCTTTCCATTCTTCTTCTTAGCAACAACCAAATTTGAGCACCATGAAGAATGTCTAGTTTGGGCAATGATTCCTACCTCTAACATATTTTGTAACTCCTATTGGACCAAAGGAGCTAAATTGGGGTTCATTTGCCTCAGTTTCCATCTAAAGGGCTTGGTTTCTTCCTTAAGAGGAATCACATGCTAAATTACATCCTCCCTATAGACTTTGAGCTCATCATAACTGAAAGACAAGACATCCCTATACTCTTTTAATAACTTAACAATTTCATTACTTTCTTCTATAGGGGTAGTCTTGCCTATCTTTATCATCCTAGGCTCTTCATCAATTCCAATGTTAACTTCTAGGTGATCACATAATTTTTTCTTTGAGTCTTCTTTTTGCTTCTGACCGTCTAGTCTATCAAAATCCATTTCTAAGGACACAACTCGCCTAGGGGGTGCTTTCACCTTGTCATCATCTCCAGTATAATTACAACCCTCCTCTTTTATATTGATGCCAAAATCTGAAAACTCATGCATATGAGTCAAAAACTTAATCACCTGTTTGTCATCATCAAAAACCTGCCAATGGTTCATGTTATCTGGAACTGAGGGTCTAAAAATCACTTCCACCGAAATATTTTCATCAATCAAACTATCTGGAAGATGAAGTGTGGAAACTGCTACTGCAAGTTCATCTGCCTTTGAATTTTGTTCTCTAGGAATAACAATCAGGTTTAAAGCATCTAGATCATTTATCAAGTCCCAAATTGCATTCCTATAACCTTTCAATCTCTCAAATTTGCAAGCAAATTTATTCTTTAATTGTTGTATGACCAAATCAGAATCCCCTTTGATATTTAGACATTTTACTCCCCTATCTCTGCAAATTTCCAAACCAAGGAGCAAAGCTTCATACTCAGCCACATTATTAGTTGCATCAAATTCCAATCTATAATCAAACTTAAACACTTTACCATTTGGAGCTTGAAGCACAATTCCAACAACTTTTCCTGCTCTAGAAAAAGCACCATCAAAATTCATGTACCACACTTTGTCTAAATCATTATCTTGGACTTTATCTTCTAGGGGCACAATGGAGTTAAACAAAATGGCATAATTACCAAGACCTTCATTATCATATTTTAACTCATTTTTGGGGTTCTTAGGGTTTTCAACATGGTACTTTCTATACGATTCCCTAGTCAACTTGAAAGTGCTCCCATCTGGAGTGGGGAGGGTGGCATAATATAAATCCATTTGTAAGTTACCGCCCAAATCTGCAGTTGTCTTTCTATTCAATAACATTCCCCAAACATTTGGAACATCAATCACTACAATATCCATTTCAATCATGATATCCGGAAATACTGCTAAGTGTACTTGCAAACCCTTAATCAACCCATGCACTTCAATCGTTTGACTATCTAAGGCATAAATGTTATGATAACGTCGATATATTCTTAAGTTTAACTGTTCTATTACTTTCTTAGTCATAACATTAGAGCTTGCTTCTGAATCTAGCATGCAATTGTGTAACACTTTGTCATTCACAAGTAGAGAAAGGTAGAAAGGCAAATTCTTCTCGTTTTTCCTCTCCCAATTCTGTAACATCACTGGTGCATCCTGGTAGGCCATGGTTGGTTTCTTCTCCACAACATTTTTAGGGGGTTCTTCAATGGATTTAAGTAGCTTTTCCCTTTGATAGGGGATCTTCATAATTTCTGACATTGTCACTAAAATCTTTGCATTATTCAGCCAACCACATACGTCAATATTCAAATCTGGATTAATAGGCACATTAGACTTAGGATGACTTGGTGATACCTTGGGAACACTAGTTTGACCTTTATCATGACCTCTATTTCCATTCCTTTGGTATGTAATGCCTTTATTACTTAGCCATTTCTGCAATTTATTGGGGTGTGGGCTTGGGCCCATACTTTTCTATTTCCTTATCAACAATACCATTCATGAAGTTTCCACTACTTCCATGACCACTGAAATTCATCCAATCATACATGCCTCCATAGCACTTTCTACCACACATATTTATCTATTCATTTCCTTGGTTTCCATAATCATTATAACAATCCTCAAGGAAAATTGGACAAGTAGCTTCCTCATGAAACTCACCACAAGGCATACAATAAGCTATAGCTTGATGATCTACCAAGTTGGTGGATTCAAAAGGATCAGGTGGCCTTTGATCATTTTGGGGAGGTCTTCTTGGCCACTTATCATTTGGCTTATGTTGTTGTCCATTATTTTGGGACCTCTCCATAGTAATCAACCTATTTTGCAAGGCATTGATCTGATTGGCATGGTTAACCTCCATTTTCTTAATTAACTGGGTCAATTCCTTAATCCCATCATTTGATGACTCTTGACCCTTTACTTCCTTCTTATTCTCATCATTAACCTTTGAAGAAGAATCTCTTGTGAAACCAGGAATATTAGACTTCCTAGCCTCAAGCATATTTTGTTCAATTCTTATAGTTGTAGCTTGTGATGCTTCTAAAGTTTGAGGATCCTTCTCTTAAGTCATACCTCATTTCACCTTCAAATGCTTCAATATAATAAATCAAAATTGCAGTATTGGAGGGCTTAATGTCCCTATGAAGGCTCTTCACCAAGCTATTAAACTTAGCATTAAATTCAACCACAGTTTCATTTTCTTTCTTCTGGCTAGTGGTAAGAGCAGCAAGCTGAAATCTGTGTTCCTTTTGATCACATCATCTTTTCCTAAAATCATTTAGTATTTCCTCAAGGGTGATAAACTTAGTTGTAGAAAAATCAATAAACCATTCGGCAGCATCTCCTTCAAGAGAATATACAAAGAAAGTCATCTTTACGTCTTCTTCATCATGACCCCTACAATATCTTTTCACACACATCTGAAAGTTGAGGATGTGGGACTTGGCACTTATAGCATTGTTCCCCTGGAAAGTAGGCAACTTGTCAATGGCCTTTTCAGGAACTACATGAGGGGAAGCTTGGATTGTTGCAGAGTTCAAAGGTCTCAAAAAGATACTCATGGTTAAGTTAGGATTATTAGTGGGATTATTAATAGTTTGTTGATTATTGTTTTGGAACAAGTATTGGATATCAGTGAGTGCTTCTTCTCCAAGACTTTCAAGTAGCCTCCTAGGAACAAGGTGTCTCAACCTCCTCCTATAAACCTTTTCAGGTTTAGGAAAATGATGAATCACCCCACTTGAATTGCTCCTAGTAGTATACCTGACAGAATTGTTCAATGGAGTCACCACTTGGAAAGGAACCACACAAAATCAACCAATACAAGTTCAATGAATTTTTAGGGACTAAA